>JBAMBQ010001623.1:0-10879 GCA_037044495.1 Stegana nigrithorax | reverse complement strand
TTAGTAACCAACTTTACCGACGTCTTTTAGCAACCGGGTACCCAATTCTGAATATTAAAAATTTTGTTTATTTTATTAAAAAAATTTTTTCCAAAATATTTTTTTCTTGAAATATTAATAGTAAGTGACAATGTAAAGAAAAAAAAAAATAATAACAACGTAAAGTTGTGAATGACATCTGAAACCTATTTGGGGCACTCCAGGTACCCAGGTACCGGGGGTTACTAACATAAGGGTTAACGCCATAATTACCCTGTTGCGTGGGTGGCTGGAAGTTGTTCGAATGATTTATATTCCTAATCATGGTGCTAGGCTCTACTTCCATAGGTACTGGCCTAGGTTGAGAATTGTTGTTAAAACCGTTTGGCCTACCAAAGTTGTTAAATGTACCTGGCTGTTGATTGCCTTGGAAACCAAATCTTGTTTGATTTCCTTGATTGAAGAATGGCTTTGGTTGGTAATTGCCATTATTGGCAAATCTCTGTTGATTATCAAAATTATTCTGCATGGGGCGAAAACCTTGATGTTGTTGGGATTGTGGCAGAAAGGCTAACTGAGGATAGAAAGTTGGTCGTGTGTTGTGCGGACTTCCGAATTGTGGTTTCGTATGGGGTTGTGGTCGACGTGGTGGTACGCTATTTGCATAGGAGGTTCTGAAATTCTGATTTTCTAATTTCAGACACAAGTGCAAAGCTTGCGGTAGGTCAGAGGGTTCCCTCATGGCTAGTAGCCTAGGTAAATCGCCTCTTAATCCTCTTATGAACGTGTCGAGTGCTTTGCCTCTATAGATACGCGTCATAAGGGATGCCGCTTCCTGGTTCAATTCCATACAACCTACTTTGTTTCAACAACAAAGATAGATGTTGGTATACTACTTGGTAGTACTCCTGAACCGTTTGGTTACCCTGTGAGAGACTAGTCATTTGGTATTCCAAAGTACTAATATCTCTCTTGTCTCCATAATGTAGTGTGAGACACCTGGAAATGGCTTTCCAGTCAAGGGGGGTGCTGTACGATTCCAGCACGGTATCGGCAGTTCCTACTATCTTGCTCCTAACGACACTAAGAATAGCGAAATATTTTGGTGTGCCCTTCATTGACTCGTAAATTGCGAATATCCTGTCAACGTTTTTTTTCCATGAGCTAAATTCTTCAATTCTACCTGAAAATTCCCTAAGGCACTTCACTAGGTCTGGTATTCTATCTAAATCCTGATATTGCTCCCTTAAATCTTGTCTAATGGTCTGACCTGGTATGCTAGAGAAGTCTGTCATGGGATTCATAATATTGTTTATTATGGCTGGCCCTTAACTGCGAAGGTATTGGGCTACCATTTCATTTATTTGGGTCTGTAAATTTGCAGGAGTAGTAATTGGTTGGTTGGATGTAGTCAGAACTGGTGGTCTAATTAAATTTTCGGGGTTGGCCATGTTTGATCTGTTTGAAATTATTCTGTTCCTAAATTATTTAATTTGGCAAAAACTTGTTTAAAATATTAATTTGTATTTCAGATTTATTTTATAAATCTTTCTTAAATACACTTTTTGTTATAAAAAATTTTTGATTTTTGAATCACTACTTAAACTTTTTATTTTAATTTAAAATTTGTTTTATTATCTTTCTTTATTTCACTTAAATATAATTGTATTGTATTTTATTGAATATAGTGCGTTTTTCTTTCTTTTCAAAATTTAAACTTTACTTTATTTAATTTTAATTCAATTTTTTCTTTATGTTGTTCTTGGCAACATTTTATACTTTTATATTGAGAATTTTATTCTTCTTTGATTTTTCAAAATTTAATTACTTTTTTTTTTTTAAATTATTTTTATTAGTAAACTGTATTTATTTTTTTTATTTTAAATTTTTCTGTACTTTATTTGAAAATTTATTATTTTTCTCTCTTTAAATTTTTTGTATCTTTTTTTTAATTCGGTAAATTATTTTCACATAAACTTTTCACTTGTACAATAATAAAAATTTTGACTTACATTAGCTTAAACATAGCGATAGGGTCGGCGTGTCAAACTCAGTTGACTCCTTTTCCTTCTTCCAACGAAGACTATTTGGGGACCTTGCCTATACGTGTGGTGCTGCTTGAGAACCTTGTTGACGACACTTTATACAGCGACGGAGTTTACGTTTTCCTTTTTACCCTTTGTCCTTGACCTTTTGTTAACAGTTGTATATTTTTTTTTTTATTATTTGTTTGACCGGAACGCGATTCGCGGGGGTCCCTGCTCGGGCACCAGTTAACTTTCGGAGGATAGCGAAAGCGAAAAAAAAACACAAACACTTTAGGTTTATATTCTCAGCTTGTATGC
Organism: Stegana nigrithorax; assembly: GCA_037044495.1. Lineage (NCBI taxonomy): Eukaryota > Metazoa > Arthropoda > Insecta > Diptera > Drosophilidae > Stegana > Stegana nigrithorax. The sequence continues at coordinate 8,555 of JBAMBQ010001623.1, read as the reverse complement.
TGGACTTTACTAGTTAGATATCACGTTAAAACTAAACTGACAATGTTATAATTATTAATTAAGATACCTAATTTACCTAAAGAAACCAAAGGTATTTTGTTGGTGGATAAAATTATTGTTGGTTGCGCGTTGCAGCGTATTTTGCTGTCAACAGGAAGTGCTGACTGCGTGTCTGGATATTGTTTTGCAATTGTACTTGTTGCGCAAGCAGTTGGATGAGCGCGAGTTTGGTTCGATGGCATTTGCTAGCTCGATGACATTCAACGACATTTAATAAGGGCATTGATTAATTTATATACTTTATGGGGTCTGCGACGCCTCCTTCTTGCCGTTACATACATTTGCACAACTTTAATATACCCTTTACCATTTTTTGGTACAGGGTATGAAAACATGCTACATTACCTTTTTCGCATGCATTTGGCACCGAAATGAAATTACATTGCAGATTATTTATATATAGCACATCGACCAATTCAATCGTACCATGTTTCAAGCACAATAACTCTGTACCATAACCTTCTGCTTCTATGTAATTTTCTCCTGCTAGCTTGATTTTCACTTTGTGCTCACGAATAGAAATAAACTATGTTTTGTCTACACACAGATGTGCTGTTGCATCATCGTCATCTTTTTCTTTTTCGGCCAATGATCGCGACGACCACATGTCCTGCATTCCACTTTTTTCTTGTCCTTTTTGTATGTTTTCTTTTTACCGTTATCGGCACGCGTCACGAACATTTTCTGTTCCGTTTTTTCGGTTTCGTTTTCGTTCATTTTTCAACTATGCCCTTCTTCAAGTAACTTAATTTTAAGAGCTCTTAGCGACGGTAACGAATCTCGCGTCTCGATGGCAACAACAATGTTTTTGAAATCGAAAATAAGGCTTGAATAAAATGATTGATAGCATTTCATCGAACTCTTTTTCTTCTATTTCAAGAAGTTTTTCAATCGATTCGGAGAAATTTATTTATGGTATCTGATCATTGATACTATCCGTATAAGACATTTTGTTATACAACAACTGTTTAAATAATTGTATTTTGCGCGCCGGACCAGAAGGCATATATATTTCAGCTAGTTTATTTGTTCAGAGCATAGCTTTCGTTACATTCGTTTTTCACTAATTGACCACACACAACCGACCACAAGTCAGAATATATTAAAAGGCTTTTAATTAGCACCGACCACACACTGTATTTTTCACTGTCAAGTTTTTCAATTTGAAATTGAGAACTCATTTTGGCAGTTTCCAAGTTTTCAGAAATTGCAGCCTGATTAATTACGGTTTAATTAATCACCGAATCTCAAATTTACCAATTACGCGTAGCCAGCTGCTGCTGGGCTCATAATCTATTCGATTTATGGTTTATTTGAGACTAAAGACTACATGCAGCAAACGAAACTTACTGTAAAAGGAAGAATGAAAAAAGAACAGAAAATGACCGTTAGGTTCAACGAACAGCATACTAAAGAAGAGAGACATATAGTAGTGTCGAATCAAAAATATTTCAACAATTTTTGTTTCTAACAGTTGAAAATTATTTTGCAAAGTGGAAAAAGCAACATCGTTTTGGCTAACTTGTTTCAAAATGTTTATATATGTTTTAATATTTCCTCTACTTCTTTCGAATTCGCTGATATTAATTATATGTAGAATCTTTTGAAAGTTCTTTATAATATGTGCTGCTTTTGTTTTGATTATTATGTATCCGTTGTCTTCGTTAATGTCTTGTATTTCCAAATGTTGCGCGTTTGTCATTATTAATGATAACCTAATATGGTAAGTTATGTTGTTAGGGGTATCATTGTTGGTTTCTATAAGTATGAGATAATTGTAATTGCTTGGTGTTTTGGAATTTTTTCTGTCTTTTAATGTGTGATTTGCGATATTTGTGTCCTGAGTTAGTAATAACCTGTTCATTAAGCCAATTTTTTAAATTTAGCATGGTTTTTGCCTTATCCGACTTCTTTGATAAAAACTGGACATTCTGTAATGAGGGATCTTCCCAGCTTTCATTCAGTTTATCTATTATTTTTTCCTTTTTAGCCAATATTCTTTCTTTGATTGCTGAATATTGTTCATGTGTTATAATTCCTTTACAAAATCGATAGGTTTCTTTCCTGTTGTGGAGTGTATAATATAGTTATAAAAGATTATTATTTTAGTGAAACTTCTTTAACGAGGTGAAAAGCCCAAAAAAAAACGTTATTTAAATCAAATGTGATGAAGAAATGAGAGACGAAATTGGGAGACGCACAAAACAATGCGCATTGTCTTGTAGCATGCAAATTAAGTTATGTCTCTTGTAGCAAGTAGTGGTCCGAATGGTGGCTGCTGTAGTTGTCGATTTTGAGCATCTGATTGAGGTGTTGGCGATTCACGCTGGCAGGCGAAGATTATAAGGATGTTTCCCAATGGGGAAAGGATTCACTTCTTCTAATGTGAATAACAAACACAAAGGATACTGTGCCCGTCTGGCACGGAGTATAAAGCTTTATTCAGAGCTTGCGCACAAACCAACTTCCAATCATAAACTTTACTAAGCTTTAATAAAAATATAAAACCTACACTGTACCGCGGTAGCGTTGACTTCAGTCGCTGTCCACGGATAATGTTGACACTGCACATATTGCACAGCGTCACATCACGCCATCCGATGCTCACGGTGGTCCCGCGTGGGCGACAGAGTCATTGGCACTTCTGTGCTACGTCAGCGGCTTCTTGAGTGCAAGTGCCCAGAACCAAATTGTTGACGCCGCGGTCTTCGGCGTTAACTACTCCCCTTTTAAAGACAAGGTTGTCCCCGGCCTTGCCAAGGCCATTGAGTTCCCGCTTGAACTTAGCCAGTTCCATTTTCCTCTGATGGCGCCTTACCAGCATTACTACACTCAATGGCTAGCAAAATATCTCATGCCTCATCGTAAGCTCAATATTGTGTTGTGCTCGGTAATGTTGTGCAATGGCGAAGTTGCAACCCCTGGTGCTCATTTGTACGCTATTTCGGTTTACAAACTTTGAATCGCTTATGAATGCCATACGCTCGAACGTGACGAGGAAGGTGCCACTTATCGTTGCGGGAGCTTCGTCATCTATTGTGACCCTGGCCATGTTGTCATTGATGACAAGTTTGCCATCGTCTATTTCTTCCACGGCGGTCAGATGTCTTGATCTAGTCTTGCAGTGTGCTGTGCCTCCCGAATATAGTTGCTTAGCACAGGTGTCATTTAGTGCCTCTCTGCAGAAGGTGTGTGCGGTGGATATGGTGCACTTGAATACCGCCATGACCCTGCTGTCGCATTCCGCTACTATATCGATGTCGAGTTGTAGTGCAACACTGTAGTGTGATACCGGTAGGATCGTCAAAAATCAAAAAGTGAATAATATTGTTTTCTAAAACTACCTTAACAGTAGCTGTGATTTGAGTTTTCAAAATAATATTAAAGTCAGTGGTGTCTAGAATAGTAGGGTTTATTGCGTTAATTTTCGATAAGGTGATCGAAAGGATGATATTTTGAATATCTGAGTTTAATATGCAATTTCTTAGCAACAGCGTTTCATCAAGGTGTGCTGTATTTATCTGTTCCCTTTTTGTGTTGTTGATCAATTTATTTATTGTGTCTGTAAGCTTGTTCAGCTGCTCCATAGTTCGCGTGTTTATATCGACTTGCCTGTTATTTGCTTGTACGAGTTGGTCCTCAACCTTTCTTGTCCGCTCGAGGTCATCGTGGTCTGGCGTTCCGGCTATAACTTTAAGGGCAGTGCCTAAAAAGTCCAAACTCCTAGCCAACCTATGATGTACGTTTAGGGCCGACAGCATTGTTTCTAAGTGCTTTCCATCAGTCTCTAAAAGTTTCTTCATATGGGACTGTGGGAATAGGTGGGACAGTTCTTTGGTCTCGTCAATCGCCTCCTGGTATAACGTCAGTTTCGTCATAAGGCGTAGGTATTCGTAGTCGTTCCAAACGAGTACGTCTCCATCCATTACAGGTATGTAAGTCGAATGGGTGTAATCGGTAAACCGCGCCACCACAACCGCGAGAAATGGGAACAACCTCAATTCTAACCTATAACAGCATTAAGGGGTTTTCCTTAAAATAATTCATGAATCTAAAACAGGTTGTCCTTGTAAACCACCCTCCCCTTAATGAGAACCGCTGTTCCCAAGTCTGCCTGTATCTTTCCTTCTGTACCTAGTGGGGTTAATTTGTAGCCAAGCCTTCTGTTGGTCGCCCTTATTTCCCTTCTAAATTCGTCGCCGGAGGTGCAAACCACTTCATTTGGTTTCCTTTCAGTCACGGAATGTATTGTTCGGTTGTACTTAACTGTGGCCAGCAAAATCAACTCGACTGAGTCGCTAATTTTTCTCTCAATTTTTAGACACCTTGCGATTTCCAACAGTGTGCCGTGGAAACGCTCAACCTATGTCAACCGAATTGGTCTTTCAGCAACATAGTAATTGTCTCATAGTTAAAAGCTGAATCGTTATCGCAATAGATGGTCTTGCTTTTGGAAAATGGTTAACCAACAATATTGTAGGGGCTTTTATGGATACATTATCGGGTATACCACCGCGAACTTTGAAAATTTATCGATGCAAATTAGGAACAGTTTTTTGTCTATAGAAAAAATGTCAATATGCAGCAACTCGCCAGCACTCGACGGAATCGACGGTTGAATTTGCCCATAGTAAAGGTTTTGCAATTCGCGACCACTTCTTTAGCCAATTTGGTCATCTTTGGGAAGTAGTAGTCTGTTTTACATTCTCTTGTGCGGCCCTGTGAGCGTGGTTATGCTCTACGATGATTATTTCCCTCTGCTCGTCACGATTTATAATATCATTAACGATATTTTTACAATATCGAAACTTTATAAAAGGGAAGCTTTTTTTCAACTCGTGCTGGACTTATGTCAGCACTGGTAAGGTGAAATGAATCGCGTTTACTACATCCGGCTCGACTTCATTAACCAAGGTACTTTTATGAACGAAGTAAATAGTGTGGCGTGTGTTCCCGCTGAACAAACCGTAATAATAGCTCAGATTTCTTCGGTTAACAGCTGCTTTATCCACTTAACTAAATTTATTAGTACTAGACGACGACAAATACTAATTAATAAAATTAAGAAACTAAAGGGCTATGTTAGAAAATAAATGATAGTTAGAGTTATAAGCCAAACACACAACATAAAAGGGATCATGCAGTAAGAAATATTATCGTGTAGTGTTTAGTCTAATAGGTAATATCTAGTTGTACGCGAAGGCACGTTAAAATTAATGTTCACAAGGAGAATGAACGTAATCGTTTGTAAGGTTACAAAGGAAAAGAATTCCCAACACGGACCTCCGACTAGCTATCGATATCGAGCGGCTCGTTGCATTGTACACTTTTGACACTTTTTTGAAAACCTCAACTTCCGGTGTCGCTATTTTCACCTGGCTTCATATTCGTTCAAGTTTTTCCTTAAACGTATATGTTAGATAGTCTGCTTGTGCTGCTAATGCGCTACTTACAGCGGCTTCGATAATTTGGATCGCCTATTGCGCATCCATTGTTGGTTCATTACTATTTGAGATGTGTTCTTTTATATCCGCGTCTAGGCCTATCGTTATACTATCGTCACTGTCGTTACATTCGTCGTTTTCTCTTAACCTGTATGCGCTAAACAAGCACGTCTATCGAACGATATTTTATTTTGAATCTGGCACACAACGCAAAAAAGGAAATTCCCGTTTCTTTTAGAAAATAGTTAGCACGGCAAATGTTTATTTAAACTCAAACAACACCTTTATGACATCCGATACAGACAGCTGCACTGGCTTCTTGGCAGGAGATCTGCCTTATCACTCCAAAATAAAATATTAATATACAAGCAAATACTAACTCCGGTCTGGCTATATGGTATACAGTTGTGGGGCTGTGCCGCAGAAATCCAAATCGAGGTAGTTTAAAGATTCCAAAACAAAGTGCTGCGTAACATGCTAGACGCTCCCTGGTATGTCAGGAACACTGATATTCATAAGGACTTAGGCATCGACACTGTTCGGGAAAAGATTCTGATTGTGAGAACAGGGAAGCTTTGTGTAGTATCCGTTGGTAGTGGCCAGCAAGTGTCAAACTATAATTTGCACAGATGGCTAGGCCCAAAAGCCTCATAATGGACTATTGTATTGTCATTATCATAATTAATTAAAAAAAAACTGCTTGATAGTTAATACATAAAAAAAAAAACCATAACTAGTTGTAGTCTGAATAAAGTTAAAAAAAAAATAAAAAAAAAAAAACCTTTATGCACTAACTGGCGCATCATTTTGCAATTTTTTGCTTAGAAACCAAATTTTTCTCAGTTAAAAATTATACATTGAAATCACTCCTGCGAATTAAATTCAAAACTGGCTGAATCTCTTTATTTATTTCAAGTTAAATTTTTTGCTTTTTGCACCTGCTCGGATATTGAAAAATCAAATCACTTACATGCTTTCCACAATAAAATATTAAATATTATATATATATATATAATATTATAGCTAACATAAAAATATAAAACCTACACTGTACCGCGGTAGCGTTGACTGCAGTCGCTGTGCGCGGATAATACTGACACTGCACTTATTGCACAGCGTCACATCACGCCATCAGATGTTCATGGTGGTTCCGTGTGGGCGACAGAGTTATTGGCACTTCTGTGCTGCGTCAGTGGCTTGTTGAGTGAAGGTGCCCAGTACCGAATTGTTGATGCCGCGGTCTTCGGGGTTAACTTGCATGCCCTATTTTAGTTCTTTTACCTTGTACATTCTATTGTGCAAATGTAAACAAACAGTGCACTAAAAAGCAGCGGTCACTCGAAACCTTGCATTAATGATAACAAGCATAAAGTGCATGCATGACACATTTGATATGGTAAAAACATAGGATCATTTAACGATGTCATTGAGGAATTGAGAAACGACATAGGAAATTGAGAGGCATTTAGAAAAACGGAAAATCGAATAATATATCATCACTCTGTTGGTGAGTGAGTGAATGAAAGGGAATGTCCATGCAGAAGATGAACAATTCTATAGCACATTTTGGTATTCAACCCTAGTGTGAAAAATGTTACCTACAAAAACAAATTACAAGCAATTTTCAAATTCTAATTGATGCCTTGTTCAAATATTAATTACACTATACAGCTAATATAAATAACTAGCCGTTTACTTGATATTCCATGCAAAAAACATTACCACAAAACATGGTGTAATAAATAGAATGTGACGCCAAGGTGTTACAGAAATCGGACCACTCTCATTATCGTTAGGTGGCGTTCTCATTTTTTGTTTGATTTACGCACGCGAATGAAATCATACCAGCCCTGGCTCGTCGACTAATGGTCGTGGTGGTCTTGCTCCCCCTATGCACATGATACCCTGCTTTTTAATATTTTTTCTTCCTAAGTATTATTTTCGAGTGCAAATAAAAACATACGAGCTAACAATACGAAACAAAAAATAATACAAAAAAGTCTCTTGTTATATTAGTTTTAATATCTTTAGGAGAAACACGTCTATCGTCGTTTATTGTTTCTTTATTAATCAATTATTGAACTTATGCAGCGTTGCTGCTAAGCTAACGACGCGAGCGTCGTTTTCATATATTCTTATGTACTTAAGCTTAATTGGGTTAGGCGGTTATGCAGTGTCATATGTTATGCATGAACAAATGCGTAGCGGACATATGACACTGCTGTTTCAGCAGAAGGCTGAGTACAGCGATCGCTAAGTGCGATGACCGCTTATTACACATATAATAATATGTATGCCAACGTACTCTGTTGGCATATACGTCAATGTACTTTATTGACAAACATACAATACTACACCTCCCCTTTTTAGAGATTGAATTTATATACATATGTAAAGAAAAATTTTGTTTCTCAATATTGATGTTATTATTAATAATTTTTTTTCATTAATTATTAATTCATTCTGTGTTTACGTTTTAACTTTCTGATTTTTATTTTTTATATATATGTCTATGTATCAGTTTACGTAATAAATAATTATTATTATTATACTAAGATTTTTTTTTCCTTTTTTTTTTTTTTGTTGTGTCCATTTGGCCACACCAGCAAATACCAAATACTAACTCAAAAGGGCAGTAGTCATGCACTACTGATGGGGTTGTGTTGTAGCAGTATGTGAAATATTTTATCCACTCATCCCAGTCATTCATGTACTGATATGTACGATCGCACGTACTCTTTGAATGTTCGGTGGTTTCTTTCAATCGTTCCCAGCGTTTGATGGTGATACGCAGTGGAAGTTACATTCTCTATTTTCAGTAATTTCGCTATTTCGTCCATTATTTGATTTTGGTACTCGGTGCCCATATCAGTTATTACTTTTTTCATGGCGCCATATACGAGTATGAAATTATCCACAATCGCTTTTGCTACCGTTAATGCATTCTTGTTAGCGATTGGTATTGATACTTAATACTTTGTCAAGTCACATATGATGGTGACTGCACAGGTGTTGCTATTTTCTGTAATTGGTAATGGACCAATAGTATCT
>JBAMBQ010001618.1:0-32153 GCA_037044495.1 Stegana nigrithorax | reverse complement strand
GCCTTGTATTTATTACACTATTATTACACCCGGACTGCCGCTTTGTTCTGCGAGAGTTGTGAAGCAGTTAAATTTCTATTTTTGTGGTTGCAAAGTAAAAACGAAAGGATTCTGTAATTATTAAGTTTTTAATTAAAATTGAAGGGAGATGGCTACTAGATTTGATCAGCAGAAAGCAAAGCATCAGCTTTTCCACGTGTCAATCAGCTTAGCAACTATACTCATATGCATGACCTACATGCAGTATCGACGCAACTGGGTACACTTGGGCTGCTTCTGGGATTCGCTCATTGTGCCGATTGTATTTACCGGTGAGATACTTAAGGTGATACTTGCGCGTTTCTACGGACGCATTGAGGATGGCGTACTAACGGCCAAGCAGCGTCAAAAGAAAGCGGCATATTTCACGCTACGTGAGATCTTAGGTGGACTAACAGTGCAATTTCTTTGCACACTCCTTTACGGGTTCATATGCATTATATTGGGTGCACCGGTCCTGCAGAACTACGAACAAACTTTTGTGCTGTCTCTATTGCTAACATTATTAACTGTATCGCCTACTGTGTTCCTGCTTGGTGGCGGAGGTGCGCTGCAGGTGTGTTTCTGTGAGAAACCCGACTTTGTAACAAAGTGCGAGGAGACCGCGCTCGATTTGTTTAAATCCAATGCTTTGGGCGGCATACTTGGCGCCTGGGCTGGCAGTGTAGTGGCACCTCTCGATTGGGGGCGCGAATGGCAAGAGTATCCCATTCCAAATGTGGTTGGTGCGTTGCTCGGGAGTGCTTTGGGCAATATATACGCGTGCTCTCGCGTACTTTATGCTACTGCCAAGGTATACATTAGCAAAAAGCGTTCTTAATTTTATTTGAAAAAAGTAACATTTATAATAAATAATACAGTTAATGTTTGATCCTGCTATCAAACAATTTTGCGCTGCCAACAGTCTGAAGCGAAGGGCATATCTAGTCATTTGGAGCACTTCTAAAGCAACTACCGTCTTAACCATTTATAACATCCAAGAATTACTAAAAATTATATTAAGTTTTTTTTTATATTGAATTAACAAATAATCACACATAAAAGACAGTCCAAAGAGAAAACGCATAATGCAAATAAAAATTTAAATGAAAACCATTAAACACCTCAAGCTTTGGCTGCCAACAGGAAATTTTCATCTTCGAGAATGCAACGTTTGCCTACATAGTGGTCATTGGGCTCCCAGAACTCATCAGTGTCATGATAGCTGTCATCACCGTTGAGGGTTAGAAGACCAGCTTCAGTCTTGACACTAACAAAAGGAGTTAGACTTGCGTCTTCCGCATTAAAGCAGAATGCAAACTCTCGCTTCACAGATGGAGCTTCTAACGTTCGCCTGCGTTTGCTCGCTTCACGCTCTTGCGCTTCATTCGGTGGACATGTGGCTGTTTCGTAGATCGCATACAGCTGTGTAAAGTGCTGTCCACAAGCAATACGTGACTTTTCATTATCCTCAATAGCCGCACTCCAATTTACTGCTAAAGTGGCGTGTGGCTCATGCGTGGCGACAATACTGTTAAATTCCTCCGTGCTGATATTCGCATTAAAGTATACTGTCTCTTGGTTTGCAAGGAAGCCATGTGGCTCATCCAAGGCTGGCATTTGCTGTTGATGCTGTTTTGATTGTTTTCCCAACATTATGTCAATATGTGAAATACGAGTCTTTAGTAACTGACGTAGTGTCGGCACTTTCTCTGGGGATGATGTAATGTTGTCCTTTGCAAATTTTTCCAGCCGGCATTGAAAACTAGTTGATTTTGTAGGCTTTAAGCAGCGGTCTGCTATATATAAAAACGCGATATATATACATATTTGATTGTGTTTATAAATAAACTTACCTCCCGACTGACTAAGCGTTAGTTCCATGTCGTTCATAGCTGAAATGATTTCGTATAAATAACGTTTAAATACATGGCTTTGCGTTACTGCTTACTAAATAATTTCTGCGGATTCAGTTTGTAATCGAAAGAGTATAAAGCCAATGAACTAATGTACAGCTCAGACGCAAGCACATGCTGGGTCTGGTTGAAGACGCTGTCATTGCGTAGATTTATATTCAGACCCAATTCACTGATGGCATTATTGCTAATAACACATGTGACGTCATTGCTCAGGCCCTCGTGCACATTGAATTGCCAAGTGTGACGCACCAGTCGATACTTTATTGGCGTATTCGCTGTAGCACTGCTTGGCAGCCCATAGTAAAAGAGCAGACGCAAGTTAAAAGGACCGCGTTGGTATGGTGCCTGAATCCACGTGGATATTGTGGTGCCTTCTTGTGCTTTTAACGCAAATCCACCCGCATTACTCTGCAATAAACGGTAAACATGCTGTCGTCGTATTTCTTTATCCTTGACTAATTTATCGTTGGAAAGATCCTTGAACGCTAGAAACGTTTTAAAAATGAATATCGATTAAAACTGCTGCAATTAAGCCACTTACAACTCAAAATAGTTAGGGGGACACTGTCGTCTTTGTTGAGTATAGTAAACCAGCGTGGCGTATCACAAGCCAAGTACACTTCCTCGATTGGCACAATACCCAGATTACGCAACGTCATGGTAACTGGTACAATTTCGCCGGCAAGCAGTTCATCAGGTACAGTACTAAAACTAACGCTGAGCGCTGGTATTTGAGGAACAATTTTTATACTTAGCCTATTGTCGAGTAGCAATTGCTGCGATTGCTTGGCTGCTGCGGGCTTAATGCGTGGCGTTTCGAAAAGTAGCGCTCCAAGTAATTTCACAATTGGCTCGGCAGTGGCTGCCACCTGGCATACAATGCCAATTATATTCAATTGCCCTGTCAGCTTCGGTATCAGCTTAAAAATCACTCTTTGGTCAGCACGCTCATCGAGCACAATACGAGCCAAGCAGTTGGTTTTAATTGCAGCATTTACCGCAGCGGAGTCTAGGGTAGGGGAAGACGTAGTTTCTCAATCTCATATAGGATTAAAAAAAAAACAAACTGAAACGTACTACAAAGACCATCGCTCTGCTGATAGATGCAATTGTTAGATAACGTTTCCTCATTGTCCAAAGTCAGTTTCCAAAGCAAGTCGATATTGGTGAGTGTTATGCTGCAACGTATGCTGTTCGAAAGGACAACGGATAGTTCGAGAGGTTCTGCAAACAAAATGTGAACGGAATGTAAACCAAGATGATGTTAATCAAAGGAAGTAACAGAACTTACCACCCTGCACTGTTAATGGAGTTTCTATAGCCGGGTGATCCTGAGTGTACAGATAACGTGATGGCTTAAATAAGAATGGCTTATTTGATGCAGCTGTGATGACCACCATTTCCTCTAGTTTATGCCAAGCTGGTTCGTCTAGAAGATCCGAATTTATTTTAATATTGCTAGCAGAGACGTTCTGCGGTTGTGCGGGGTTGGAAGGCTGAACCATCGTGAGTACACGCACACTATCTTGCAATACTTGAGGCAGTGCATGTTGTAATATGCCCAGTTCAGGGCTGCGTTTAATGAGTTCGTGTTGAGTTTGTATGTATTCTTTAAGAAAACTGGCTTGTTGCTGTGCACTTTGCAAACTGCCTGGGCGCAGAAGGTGTGCAAAAGAATTGCTAGCTTCTTCAAGTTTCTTCAGTACATATGCCTGCTTGGCAATTGTATACTGGATATGATCCTCGGCCAGACTCCAGCTGTGTCCACGGAACACTTGATAAGCCTGTCGATAGCAACGATATGCGTGCTTACGCTGGCCAGCGCGGGAATACCGATTGCCGGCGAGCACAATGTGAAACGCATATTTCCGGTGCATTGCCGGTTGCGTAACCAGAAAACAATAGGCTGCTTGTTCTAGCAACAGTGCCGACCGTAAATCGGACTCTTCGCTGGTCATGCGTATCAGTTGTTTAGCGACTTCTGCATATTGACGTGCCGTCTTCAAACACTCCATGCTTAACAAAGTGGCGCGTGTGGCAAATTGCTGTAATTTACAGACCGTTAAATAGCACACAATGGCATCCTCCATATAGTCATAGGTCTTGCGATGCGCAGTGCCGACCATAAAAGCGGCAAGTGCGGCCATTTCCAAGGCACCTGCATAATACTGCCAGGCAGAGTCAGCATTGAAATCACGCTTCGCTTGGTGATAGGCTTGGAATGCGAGATTATAGTGCCCAAACATGAAGTAAAGATCTCCCAGTTTACGCGTCTGCAGTTCAGCGGATTCGTTAGTGTATCTAAAATAAAGTTTGATAAAGCTTGATATAGTACAAACAATAGAATGATTAAAGGAAGTTTTTTACATGACGGCATTTTGATTATTGGTTCCCGCGCCAGGTTTGCTTGTGACAAACCAACGCTTAGTTGCACTTAACAAAGACTTGCTTACGCCCTTTTTATTTGTCACCGCTTCGCTGAGTGTTGCTACTAAACGCTCAATGTACGGTATTAGCGCACGTACGGCGTAGTCCTGCACGAAGTGACGCAGATTTTCAACATCGTGAGCGTTTAAACAACTGCCATGCGGTGCATCTGCGTCTAATTCGTTGGCCCAAACATTTGGATTAATGGTCTGGGAGGCGATGCTTTCGCTACTTATCGAGAATTTTGAGTTCTATAATGAATTCATTACATAAGAAATTGAGGCATAATATAAATGCTATACACACTATTGCCTCCATTGCGCTCTCCTGCACCGGGCTTAGAGGATGCACCATAGCCCCATCCTGTTCATTTGAAGTTGGCGCATCTACGAGTGTGTTCATTTGCATTGTAGGCATTGAAATCATAGAGACGGTATCCTGCGGCGTTTTTGGCGCACTTAGCTCAGTCGTTTGAGCATCCGATTTGGGTTGACGTTTAATAAACGGCGCCCAATAGTCGACTACGTCACCGAGAACTCCCACATCCAAAGAATTCACCGAGACCAAAAAGCATTTGCTATCACCAAAACTAGACTTTAGCAGCTCGTAACTTTGTTGTGACTTGGAAAGATCACCCTGACTAGCCTCGTGCAAGACAACGTAACTATTAAGTACATCATTTGGTTGAAACCACTTAGGCAACTTTTGGGGCGTTATGCTTTGCATTTGTTGCACGCGTTGCGTCAACTTATGCGCCGTTTCAACAACGTTGGGATCAGCGCTGGAAAGCACCAACAGGCAGCTTAGAAAGTGTCGTGTAAACTCGTGATCTGCGGGAAATTGCACTGTCAGAAAGGTTTCACGCCATTGCTCAAACCAAGGTTCAGTTGTTGGCAGCTCAAGGTCGGCATCGCCTAAAATTAGGCAATGAAAATGGGGGCCAATTGTATAATAAAATAATATCAAAAATCCTTCTATTTCATTCTTTTGCAATGCAATGATTACATATAACTTTTGTTAAGCGTATATTTTAAATATATATATGTGATTAACTTGTTCTTACCAATCCTTACTAATTTTGTCTTTTCGTTGTGCGCATTGATCACAGATTCGTTTAGCATTTTCCTTGCGAGCACAGTTTGCGGCGGTCGCCAGTCCACATCACAAAAATTAAGACGTAAGCCACGTAATGAAACGCCCGTGCCAGAAACATCGCGGAAATGCGCTAAAATGAAGTTTATTTGATTTGAATTGATTTTAAATTACGCTTGCACTAGGCTTCCTCCACCCACCATCACTGGGCAATTTTGCAAACGGCTGCAACAATTCAACGAAAGACAAATTGTTTCGATGGCAAATTTCATCTGCCAGTGGACTGCTCAGCACTCCAATCAATGGTGAGAATATATTCTTTATCGTTTCACGCGCATTGTAATTTTGCCCAGTTAAATGTATCATTATGCCTTTTATTGCACAAGAATGTAAACTAGCATCGAATTCTACAAGAATTGAAGAAATGTCTGACAGACACAATCAAAACTTAGACCAATATGAAGGGTAAGGGAGACGCTAATTTTGCTTTATAACAGCTGCCAATGCGATGTTGCCACATTGTTTCTTAACATGACACTTGTTTTGAATTGCGATGCAATGATTGCAAATCTAAAGTTATATTAACAAAGTCACAAGTAGAAAAGAGACGACGCATATTTGACATTTGGCGGGAAATGTCAGACTGGTTTTGTGTTTTTATAGTAAAAGCGAAGCGGAGCATTGCACAAGTTGTAATAAATTTTATTAAAAACTAGTGGTTGAATACAACAATCTTGCGAACATGTAAGCTGCACAATTTGTTTACGTATGATTTGAGTTCTAATAATTGTGGTTGCAGTTTGAATTTTCTGAAGATCTTTGAAGTATTTCACAATCGAATCTAAGAAATCAAGAAAGTTTTTGCTAGCCAGTCTATCGACATTGTCATCATCATTATTATTGACACAACAGACTCACACGCCGAAATATGGCTAAAGTGCACATCACGAACGTTGTTGTGTTGGATAATCCCAGCAGTTTCTTTAATCCTTTTCAATTTGAATTGACTTTTGAGTGTATAGAGGAACTCAAAGAGGACCTCGAATGGAAGATGATATATGTGGGCTCGGCCGAGTCCGAGGAATACGATCAGGTGCTGGATACAATATACGTGGGACCCGTACCAGAGGGCAGACACATTTTCGTCTTCCAAGCAGATCCGCCAGACTACACAAAAATACCCGAACAAGATGCTGTCGGCGTGACGATCGTACTGTTGACTTGTTCTTACCGCGGTCAAGAGTTTGTGCGTGTTGGATACTATGTAAATAACGATTATGCGGATCCCGAAATGCGTGAAAATCAACCACCCAAACCGCTCTTTGATAAGCTAACGCGTAATATACTGGCATCAAAGCCACGCGTGACGCGTTTTAAAATAAACTGGGACGACACAAACTCAACCTTAGGCCTGGGCATGGGCAACGGCATGGACGAGGGCATGTGCTATACAAATGGTGGCGAAGATAACAATATATACGGCGCATCGACATCAGCGGCAGCTAGTGGAATGCAAAATCATCATGAAGCATCCATTGATGAAAACAGTTTGGCCATGCCAATCGAAAATGGCGTTAAAGCACTGAACGAAAACTCAAATTCTCTTGCCATGGAGTGCTAGACCCGCATAATTAGCAACCGCACACCACATAATAAGCAAATCTTTGCGTTTATCTGGAGAATTTAGAATTTCGGTTTGTGAAAATTTGTTTAATTTCTTTAAGTTATTTTAAATAATATGTAATCTATAATACTATAAACACAAATTTAATCAATAGAGAAATTTGTCAGACACATGTTCGTTTTTTTTTTTTAATTTTTCAATTTACTTATTTAACACTATAGAAATCGCAGTAGTCTAACTGTACACAGGCTTAGGTGTGCTTGGATTGTCATTGTTTTAACGAAACGTTTATCAAAATTTTTTCGTAAATATTGGGAAAAAGAAATTGGTTTTTTGTAGCTATTTTTCAGTATTTTATTATTTTATCTTATTTGAATCAATAAATTTGTTGTAATGACTGAGATTTCCATCAACAAAAAAAGAAGGCAAAATCGTGCAGTGCGCCATGTAGGCGGCGATTGTTGTTGCAGTTCGCCGGTGTGCGGCCAAGGCCCAAAGATTAGTAGTGTACCTGTTTTTGAAGAGCCACCTTCCAAACCGTTAAAAATTGAGTAACTACAATATTTATAAATAAGCGCGTGTGAGCAGCTAGGAAAGTTTTAATCTGGCCTGTACTTACAGAGAGGAGCAGATGGTGCACTACCACTCGAATACAAATGTTTGCGGCCCACTGGACGAACCCTATTTTCCGTCATTCGGTCCATGCTCTAAAGGTGGCGGCGGCGGTAAGTGGTTGAGTGAAATACAATATTAGAGCGATCATGATGTGATACTTACAGCTGGCGGCCGCCGTGAGAATTGGCGCACTCTTGGAGAGCCAATAGGCGTGGTTTATGCGCCAATTCCACAGAAATCCGGCCAGCCTAATCAGGAGGTTATTCGCTATGCTACCTATCTAAAGGGGTTTGCGCTAGCGTTTGTTACACCCCGGGACGAGTGGTCACCGGACCAGCTTGAGAAGTTGCTCCGTGAGGGTTCGCTGCTATTTACCGATTCACAGAACATGGACAACCCAAATGTCAAACTGCGACCGGAAGTCTACACTGAGGCAGAGCAAAAGGTAACGCGTCATTTTAAGCTGGACAATTTTGAATTTATGCTTGAACTGGAGCCAGCATTCGAGATGACGGAGCCTAAGCCGCGTTCGAATACCATGGCAAACTTAAGACATGTACTAAAAGTTTTCTTTAAGCAAGCGCAATTCGGACTGTTCTGGTCTCCGAATTGGTATCTGCTTATTTGGCGCGACAAGGGCATTTATTTTGTCATGGACTTTAACGGTCGCACTTTAGAAGATTTGAAGACAAATATGGATGGAGGGTATCCCATGTTACTGGTTTTAGGTTCAGTTGATAATGTGGCGCATCTGATCCGCAATCTTAGCGGCGTCTATGCTTCAGACAAATTTATTTTGCGTGAGGTGTTGGTAACTCGCATGGTCACACCTGATGGAAACGTGTCCGAACGTGATTACGGACCACGCATGAGCGAGTACGATGTGATTACATCGGATTACGCATACGTGAAGTCGAATTTGCATTTGACTTTGAATCCAAAGGATACATTGCGCAATCGCAGCGCCTTGCCGGTAGGTGTTGCCACGATGCTAGCTTCGAAAATCGATCATCCGGCAACATGGGATCGCCGGACTTACGACAAGGTTATGTGCTATGGTGTCAACATGTGCAAGAATTGCTGGGCGCCATGTGTAGATCTCGACCATCCTGTTGACTTGGATTCATTTCCACGGCAGATACGTATGGGACAGTTTGTGGCGGAAATACTTCTGTCACCGAACGTTTACGAGGGATACTGGAGATGTACGCCCATGTATAAGGACAACGATTTTCATCACATGCTCGAAAAAGCCTTGACTTTATATGATTATGCACTCTTTCAGATTAACAATCAGATGTACGCCGTTTGGAAAAAAAATGACTTCATTTATTTGATGGATCCGTACAGACATAATATTGTCGGGCGCATATTAGAAGAAGGTGAAGATCCGAAAAGCGCGTCTGTACGTATGTTTGGCAACCAGGATAGGTTCCTAAGTGTGTTTCATCAGGTGTTATTAGAATCAAATCGTTCGGCAATGTTTCACATACATACGCTGCAGATTAGAAACATAACAGAATGTCCAGCAGGGACCGCGCCGCCATTATTGCCTCCGGATGAAAAGATCGAGGTGGTGTCATTAAATGAGACTATTAACTTCGGTGAGAATTACGAAAAATGTCTAGATGAGCTGGGTGAGATAAGCGATTACGAAGAGGATCTGCAATCTGAGATCGAACCTATTATTGAGATCACCTCGTCCGAGGAGATGGTTGAAGAGGAAGAAGGTGGCGAAGATGAAGCCGTTGGTGGTGAAGGAGGTGCCGAAGAAGGAGAGAACTAAAGCTTTGGTAAAACTTTTTTATTTTATAAATATTGTCAATTTTTCTGTATTTATTTCTGTTAACAAATGGGGGTTACAATTTTTTATGATCTTTGGAAACGCTGTCATAAGTTTTGCGATAATAAATTTTTAGGTAATAAGCATTTTGTATTATTTAAGAAGTTTCGGTTAAAAAAAATTATCAAAACTATTTGAAAAAGAGATCTATGAAAGCAGGATATGTCCCGAAGACCAAGAGCCCAATCGTGCTCCAAACAACGCTTATACCAGTTTCTAGGGGCTAAGGATATATGGCAGAAACAGTATGAATGTTAAACAAAATGAAGTTGTATTTTGATCAGCATTAATAGTGCTCAAAAACATTTCTAGCGATCGTATGTTGGATTCGGAACTGTGCACGACTGAGGTTTGTAAAATATTTGGTAGTAATGATGAAGCATGTCAACAGGATGAATTGAATCTCAAGTGTTTAAGAATATGTAAGAAATGACTTGTGCTGCTCTGTGTTGACGTAAAGTTTATGTAGTGCATCTGTAAATGCAGCGAACCGAACGAATGTAGAAGTGGACTCACTGGGTATGCCTGTCGGCATTGTATGTTCACGTGGGTATTTAAACCCCGCAGAGGATTCTGTGCGTTTTGCAACATATCTTAAGGCATTCGCCCTAATCTATATCTTGCCCGAGGTTGATTGGACGGAGGAGAACATCGATGTGTTGCTCAAGGAGGGTGAGGCATTACATAAGTCCTCAATGGATAATCCAGCAACAGAGAGCTCCTTGGGTATTTATACACCCGAAGAATCGCGCATACAACGTGAATTTAAAATTCAAAGCCACAGATTCATCGTCGAGTTGGCGCCTGTATTTACAGATAAAAAAATACGTCCACACACGATCGGCAACATTAAGAAAATACTCAGACTTTTCTTTCGCACGCGTCACTATGGGCTGCTGTGGTCGCCATATGGTTACTTGTTGATCTGGCGCCAGAGAAGGGTTTACTTTGTCCTAGACGTGAATGGTCGCAAGAAATCCACATTCCACGCCGATAAGCATTGCGGCGTTGCGATGCTGATGTGCCTGAAGACTTTGAATAACGTAGCCTACCTGATAACCGATTTGAGTGGCGCTTGCCCAGCCGATGCGATTAAATTGCGCGAAATCATGGTGATCCGTATGCAGACGCCCGATGGTAGAGTTTTCGCACGAGACACCAGCAGCCGCGTCATGGAGTATCGCATTGTCAGCAACAATTATGCGTACCTCAAGTCGCGGTTGCATCTTACGCTTAATCCCTGTGACCGCGAGCGGAACCAATCGAGCGTTATGGTCGGCGTGGCAGGCATTATAGCGTCGAAAGTTGATCATCCAGCTACGTGGAATGCGTTTGTCGTGGACAGACTCATTTGTTACGGCGTCAACATGTACCAGCAATGCTTGTCCACGTATGCAAATGAGTCGCTGAACTTGGATACGTTTCCGACACAGTTACGAATGGGTCAGTTCGTTGTGGCGCTACGGCTTTGGCCAAACGTGGGTCGGGGTCAGTGGCGCTCAGTGAAAGCCCACAAGGATTCCGAATTTGAATCGGTCGTTCTTGGCTCTCTCAAAAAGCATAGAGCGGTTCTCTTTCAGATCAGTAATCAAATGTATGCAATTTGGCGTAAAGGTGAGTTCCTTTACCTACTCGATCCGTACCGGCATACAATTGTGGGAAACGTAGAGTGTGCCGTAGACGCGACTTGTAAATCTGCTACGGTGCGCATGTTTCGCAACAAGGACATGCTGCTGGGTATATTTCACAGCGTGTTGATGGAATCTAACCGTACCAGCGATTTCGTGCTACACGCCGTAATTATACACAAAATAGCACAGTATACTAAGGGTTATGCGTTGCCGCCACGCGAGCTACGCCAGGGCCACACTGGAGGCAAAGGCGACAGTGTTAGCGATGATTGTGCCGACTTTGAGGCCCGTTCCATTAATGAGACCATATGCTTTCCACATGAATATGAGCAGTATGTGAATGAATTGTCGCAGATAAGTGACTACGAATTAGACGTGGAGTCCTGTACCTCGATTCTGTTCCATCAAAATTTTCGCTTATCAGATTCCGATCTGAAAGAAACTATAATACAGGGTGAGGAAGAAGGAAGCAGCTATGGCGATTATATTGAGGGCATCGAAGAGTCTGACGGAATTGAAACAAATAAAATGGATAAACTAATTAAATCCCCTGCCAAAATTTCGACTCAGTCTGAGCTAACAGTCACAGAGTTGGTTCTGAATAAGCAGACGATGAATCAGCAAGCCAGGGAGTCCATAAATAATGCTCGAATTCAAGAAAGAACAGTTGAGAGCTCCTTAAAAACTACAGCTGAGTTTCGCAAGTGCGACTGTTGGAATGCGAAACTCTACAGCAATAACCACATCAACGACAACCACAAACAATTGGCATATGTTAAGCAAAAGTTGCATCAGAGATCCACGCGTTATCCTGGTTTGACAGGAGAACCGCAAAACATGGCTGTTTGTGGTTCTGAGAGTGGTACCCTGGAAAGTATGTCGCGCCTTTTACGCTGCGCCTTTATGTGCGCCGAACGTGTGCTCACGATGACGCCTTGGGGTAATTACGTGATCTTCCGCGTAAACAATTCTTACGGCAAAACTTACTACGTCTTTGATGGCTGTACCTGCGAAATCGATCGTTTCCGGTATTTGGATTTAAGTTTCGGCACGGCTGGGCTGAAACCATTTCAGCGGCAACAGGATGTCATATGCCACATAATCGACTCTCGCGAGGCTCGGGCGCTCGAGTCAGTACGCAAACGTCTGGATGAGACCTCGCATAAGTACAAGGTGCTCATAGCGCGGGGACCTTAGGCATCTGGAATCATATGTAAGCAGGCATATCAACTTTTTTCTCGTGTTAAATTAAGAGTGAAAATTTTTTTTTGTAATATTTGTTTTGCAAATCTTCTTTGAGCAATAAAAGAAGCGTCTAGACCAAACAATTCGGTAAAATGCGTTAACGCAGAATGTGCTGCCGCATTTAAACCGTCTGCCTGGTGTAGTCTTGCTTTGAGAAGTAAGTTTTATGTTTATAGTTTAATGCGTTTCGTTTAAACTTTTTTTTTTTGTTTTTTTTTTTTTATATATGTGTAAATACGAATATATACTATAAATACCTTCTAAATTGTAAGAGTCGTTAAAATTACTCTATGAAATACATACATACATACATACATATACATACGTATGTACACTTACTCGCTCTGAATTTTTGAGAATCTAAACCTATTGCATATATATATATATATGGATGTACGGGAATGTATATAAGTACTTATGCAGTTCACACTGGTCTAAGATGTGTCCGTTTAAGTAAATAATTTCAGAAGACGTGCCGCGGATACGCTGCATCGGAACCTGTTTAGACAAGACTTTATTTTTTGTAAACTATATATGTACATATGTATGAACACGTCGTTATGCGTACATACATACATATATGTAGTGTGTACTAGACATCTACATGAATACATTCATTGATATTAATTTCTGTGTCCTTCTTCGTTTTCTAATAGAAAGAAAAAGCCTACTTACTTTAAATAAAGTGCACATTGTTCACTTGGAATTTTCAATTAATTTAGCACAAAAAAAAAATACACTAAGACTTTTTTATACCCTGTACCAAAAAATAGTAAAGGGTATACTAATGATGTACAAATGTATGTAACGGAAAGAAGGAGACGTGGCAGTCCCCACAAAGTATCTATATTCTTGATCAGCATTGAAATACGTGTCGATCTAGCCATGTTCGTCTCTCCGCATGAACGCACGGATATCGGAAACGGTAAGACCTATAATGACCAAATTTAGCACGAAGTCTCTGCCAATCCATAGGCATAACAAGTTTATTTTTTTTCGATATTCGACCTTTAACATATAGCTGCCATAGAAACGATCGGCCGAAAACCCACATTTAGTAACAAAATCCGCATTGTTTTTCAAGATATCGATACCAAATTTTGGATTTAATAGTTTTAGCTAATGTCCAATTACATATACCAATATTATGTATATCGGTTTACTATATCGTATAGTTGTCATAGGAACGATCGGTCGAAAAACAACTTTTTTGTTTATTAAAATATCGTTACTAAATTTTGGATTTATTGATTTTAAATAATATCCAATCATATTCCCGAATATGATAAATATCGGTTTACTATAATATATAGCTGCCATAGGAACGATCGGCCGAAAAATGGCTTTTACTAAAAAAAAAAATTTTTTTTTTTCTTTAAAGCAACAAAAAAAATATTCAGTTTTGGATTGGGTACAGAGTTTTCTATAGTCGGTTACGCCCGACTGTAGCCCTGGCTTTTTAGTTTATAATTAAATGTATCAATGAATGTATCAATGAGTGTGTGCGTATCTCGAATCAGGCGAAGTACAAACAAATACATACATACATGTATTTTGTTTTTATATTTTTTTGTTAATTATTTTGGCTTTATAATATTTTGCATTAAGGCACTGAAGCATAAATTTTGTGCAAGTTTAATTGAATTATTTTTCATTTGTTTTGTCTAAATTATACAGCGTTTGCTTACTGCCAATTTAGAAAAAAAATTATTCCTTCTATCCGGTCTGTTCATTTTAAATGTACGTACATTTGTACATATGTATTTTGATGACAAGTATTTTGCGTAATTGAAACTTAAGTAAACTAATTGTGAAATGTAAAATAACGCTAAATAAATATACAAATGTAATGTGTAATATAATTACGATTTGCCTGTAAGTAAATAAGCTCTTTGTTGACATACTTAAAAGTAAGTAATTACTTAGCCCACTTATGCAGCTGCTATATAAACATAAAACTCTAACAGTAATCAAAATAGAACTAAACTAAACATTACTAACGGTAACTTTAACTGTAAATAATTTGTAGGCGAAATTACGAGTATAATACAGAAGCAGCTTACTTATTTTATTTGTAATTTTTTTAAATATAATTAAATTAGTTGATTATAATGATTAAGTAGTTTATTAGTAAGATTTATACAAATACAGTTACGCTCTTGAGAATCATTCAGATTTAAGCTAAGTAACGTTCGTGTGTGTTCAGCAACACTGAAAATACTTAAGACGAACTTGGCCCACAACTTGTTGAGCTACCATTTTGTTGCCAAAACAAATCGTAATGCCAGAACTGATTGTGTATATAATATATATTGTATACTAAGTTTTAGTTATAGTATAATAGTAATAAGCGGCATTTGTTTTTTTAAACCATATCCACGGCGCCATCGGCCTCAGAGATTGGTATTGTGATGATGTCGCTACTGCGTATGCTCATTGGCTGCGTTACTCTCGATTTAAGTTGCACGCCAAATGGTTTATTCGCTATTGCAGACTGCTCTGTTGTGGGGCACTGATGCGCAGGACCAGCTAAGTCGTCGTCGTCATTGCTTGAATCTTCCCCATCTGTGTCCGTTGTTGTACTCGTTGCAATAGATTTCATTTTCTGCAGCGCCTGAGGCACATCGGGGTTACTCTCAAGCGTTGAGTGTTGACTTGATGGCGAGTGACTGTATTCGGAGGTGTTCTCCTCGTCGGATACAATTACTACATTCCGTTTGTGTGTTGATATTTTGTTGACGATTATTGGCGCCTTATAGCTTCGGCGAGGTCGCATGCCACGACCAATGGGCAGGCGGCCAATACTGTAAATGTATAAACATAAAAAGTTAAACTGTTTCCTTGATTTAAATATTAAATATCATCTACCTGCGTCTGCGCAGTGAATAATTGTACTCTGTATCTTCGCCCTCTTCGTCGGACCAACTATCGTCGCAAAGATCCTCTTTTGATTCTCCATTGGCATTTGAGATGGCACACGCTGTATCAATCTTATGATATTTTTCTGGTTGCTGTTGCTGTAACTGTGGTTGTTGTTGCCTACAGAGTATACGTCGCATTTTATTTTGTGTACTGTCGCCACCCGACAAATGTGGACTACTGTTCACACTAGAACCTTTGGTACACTCTGGTATACCTGTTCCGGTATCATTGCCGTTCTCAACATGTTGTTGCTGCTGTTGCGTAGTCAATACTGCAATCGCAGTAGCATTCGTTGTCGTTTGTATTGATAGCCGATTTTCGTTGATGAATTCGATAACCTTACGGCCAAGCCGTTCTAGATTTTCATTGTCACTACAACAGTCTGTGATGTCCAGACGTTCGTTGCTATTCATCACATCATCGATGAGTCGATCGGGACTGGAGCAGGCATCTTGAAAGGTTAGATCACTATTGGACATCGAATTGCCATTCGATGGACTAGTGGCATTGGACTCGGCAAACGAGCGCAGTTGTGGTGATGATTGTTGTGGAGTTGAGTTGGCATTGGCAGCTGCCTGAGTTTCTACCAGTTGCTGCACGCGTTGCAGCTGCAAAGGCAACTTGTGATGATATGAGCGCGCAAGCATTTGTGGAATATTAACCGGTTGTGTTGATTTTGCTGTTAATGTGGTTGTTGCTGCGAGTATCATTGAAATATCCCGCGATGCTACACCAGCAGTAGGACTCACATCGGTTTCACTCACATCCATGGCATCTGTTTGCGTCTCCATGTCCACCAATTGCACTTTACGATTCTCTGGTTCGCTCTGATAACGTCGATCACGAGTTGGGCTGTACTTGGGTGGCGCTGCATAGGAACCCGAACCGATACGTCGGTGGCGTGTTTTCTTTTTGCTTTGGGTTAACATGGTACAATAGGATTTTGGCTGACAGTTGCTATCTAGTTGAGCATATAATGTGCATTTTACAGGACTCTGTAGAAAAAAGCAAAGATAATTGTAAGAAAACAAACGAAATCATTTTTTTTATCACACTCACCTCAGGAGTAGTTACAGGATCGGGTGTCGATGACTGCTGTTGCTGCAGGTGTTGTGTACCGTAGACAATTGCATTAGGCGTGTTGAGTCTTCTCCGATAGTGTTGCATTTTGCGCAGAGTATTCCCGAAGCGTCTTGAAGGTTTATAACCAGGCAGCTTTTTCTCCCGTCTGTAACGTGGATTAAAAAAGTTAGAGATACTGCATTAAAAAAAGAGATATGCGACATACTCAGCAATTTCCTTTTCCTTCTCCTGCAGTTGTGTCATGCATTCGCTCAGTTCATGATACAAACGATTCGTTTTCTCGAGTTTATCCTCGTAAACCATGCGTATGTCCTGTGCATGTCGCCATTCTGCCGTGCGCCGTCTGATTAGGTCTTGCTCATATTTATGTATGCTCGTGCCATTCTGTGTGATCTCCTTCAGGTGGGATCGCACCTCCTGTTTCCAGGATTTTTGCGTTTCAAAATATTGTTTTTCGGTTTTGCGTAACAGCTCTGGACCAGCTATTTCAAGATGTGTGAGTATTTGACGAAAGGACGGACGATTGCGAGGCTTTGAACTCCAACAGAGTTTCACTAAAAGCTTGAAACCTTCGGGGCAGGTGCTTGGTATCAGCAATTTTAATGAGTTGTTGCCGACACCCCAAATTATGGCCGATGAGTCAACATCTTTGTACGGTATCTCACATGTCAACATCTCCCAAAGCACAACACCATATGACCAAATATCAACCTTCTCTGAGCAGGGCTCATTGCGTATTACCTCCGGTGCCATCCACGCCACAGTGCCGGCGAAACTCATTTTAGTGCTTATCTCATTCCATTCACGACTTGTGCCAAAATCGCTTATCTTAACAACTTCATTTGTACTAATCAGTATACTGTAATAAAATCGAATAGATTGATTAAGGTCTGCTTCTGAAATGTCGTTGTCACCAAACAACTCACTTTGGGCTCTTTAAATCTCGGTGTATAATTTTGTGTGAGTGTAGGTATTGCATGCCTAATGCTATCTGTCGGGACCATGACACCAGACGGGACGGTAACATAACTTGTTCTTCTTTAAGTATATTTTGTAAAGGGCCATACGGGCAGAACTCCATAATTATACAAAATACGGGTGATTGTGTACAGACACCTCTGCATAGCATTAATTTAAATTAAATTAGTATCAAATATACACACCTAGATAACCAATGAATTGCTTACTTGAAGTTAATAATATTCTCATGATCCAATTTCCGTAAATGCTTAATATCCGTTTCCTTGAGCTCTTTCACTTTTTTAACAGCGACAATCTCATTTCTCAACTTCCCGCTAAATACAGCACCCTGGGCACCGCTGCCCAACCACTCGAGGTCGGTGATAGCCTCAAATGGAATTTCCCAATCTTCTGCACGTTGATTTTTCACTTCTATGACCCCCGCTTTGCCAATAAACGAAAGCACTGGTTTCATGCAACCGAGCAATCCATACATCCAACCAATTGGTTTATCCGGATGTGCGAATGGACCTGCATTCGGTGGCCAATGATGTTGGCAAGTATTCTCTGCACTACTGTCCGTAATTTCCACATAGTTGGTGTGATGTGGCGGGAGATGCGGCGGTGAATCGGATTTAAATGGCAGATCTGTGGTGGCAAGTCCTAGATGACCAAGTTCATCTTGTATACAGGTAATGCTAAAAAGATATAGAGAGGTTTTGCGTACTCAAGTTTAGTATAGTGTCTAAAAAAAGTACAATTAGAGCTATTTTTAAACTAAGATTCATTATTTGATTAATGAGATTACGCGAATTCAATTCGATATTCTAGAAATCTATACAACAATATGATAAAACACAAAAATTTTATTTTGGCATTAAACTAGGTTTTGGAAATTTCTTTTTTATTTTTGCAATTATATTATAGTGAATTTACGGGTCTATTTGACATTTACAAAACTAGTACCGAATGTCATTTTCACACAAGCAGTCACAGTATAAAAGTTGAAAAGGAAAAGCTCTTTTTAGTTTTTATGCATGTGGTCCGGGCTCAATTCTCTATACAGGCAACATTAAAAATAACAGTTTTCAAAAATCGGTTCTGTACAGTCATCGTCCTCTCACACTCTGCTCGCAACAGAATTGAGATTAAACACTTGCCATGAAAAGCTCTCAAATACTGCCGTTCGGATTCGGCGATAAGCAGAAGGTCCCAGTCATTTGTGTATAAAATTAGCGCATACGACACAAGTGACTGCGAGAGAGTGAGCCAAAACCCACCCCGGGTTGTAGAGCTAAATATTTATGCTTCTTCTTTAATATAAAAATATGGAAAAAAAAACGTAAGTAAATAAAGTAAGTTTTTGAACTTTATTTATAATTTATAGGATTTATTTATGTTTTTTATCTTTGCATACTTAGAGCACCTTATGTTGCCTACTAATAACATGAACATTAACATTAACTAACATTCAGAAATTCTCATTGTCGAGAATCTGAATTTAGGAGCTAGGGAAATACACAGCGTGAATCTGTAAATTAATAATGTTGCAAACATATGTGAAGCAGAGTTGTATAATTTTAGAACTTCGCTAGGTGCATTCCCGTTGCTGAAGCACTGCAGGAAGAAGGCAAAATAAATTTCAGCGGACAACACAAGAACAGTTGCACTACTTTGTGGCGTTCTGCAACCAACATCCGGATCTGCAAGCCGGAAAAAACAACCCGCAGGCGCCACAGGTTATTTGAAATTTTTCGGACCAATTGGCTCAAGATTTCAATGGCCTGAAGGGCCCAAAACGGTCAGCGGCGAAATGGAAAGAGGTAAGTTATTAAAATATTGTTAGGTGTTTGCATTTCAATAAAAAAAATTTTATATTTCAGAGCCAGCGACAGAAGGTTTTAGTCAGGCAATACGTGGTCCAATTGCGGCTATGCTATGAAAACAATATATGCTAAATAAGAAATAAAATATTTTGTCTTTTTAAATAACACCACCGGATATTTTTATTTTTGTTTTCTGTTTGGCTTATATGTTCATTAAAAGAAGAAGTGCAAGTGTTTTAATCTTCAAAATTATCATTATCTTCGCATAATTTCGCGCACAAAGTCAAAAACCTTACTTGTTACCTGCTTTTTTGTTCGGTACAATAATAGTGATGAAAGTTACAAAAAGAGCTTTGTTTTGGTGATGAAAATACATATCGATACAAAATAAGCCATTATGACTTTTTCAGTACACTTCGTTGTGACTGCACCAAAATAGACCCGCTAGTGTAAACTAGTTCACACTAAGCAAGGGTTTGCTATAATAGCTTAAATGTGGATTATTTAAAATCTTTGATTTTTTCTTTACAAATCTTGTTCTAATTGTAAATTATTTGCCGGTGGCGCAAAAGTAATGTCATAATTTGAATTGGCTGATATTTTTGTATAAAATTTCATATTGGCTCTATATATACATAAGTCGTCAGATCCATTCTCCTGTATGGCAATGACGTCTGGTGGACTAAGATGCAGAAGAAAGAAGACTGTGAAATTCTCATCAAGGTTCAAAGATCGCCGGAGGTGGCTATAAGTGGCGTTATGACAACCACGCCAATTTTGCCGTTGGATATCATGCTACTCGATCTCTTCTGCAAATACACAGCTGCATGCTTCGCTAATAGGCTCACAGCAAACTCACAATGGAAAGGGAGTTCTCATGAATATGCGAACACAATGAACTCCTACACAAACATTCCTGATGTCTTTGATTACCTTCCACCGTCTCTTTGCTTCGAAAGGAATTTTTACGTCGGAGTTCCCTCGAGCACGAGTGGCTTGAGGGTGATCCATCACCAAGTCCCCGGATCAAGATTATATAGACGGATAAAAATGGATACCGGTGTAGGATCGTCAACCTTTTGCGAACCGTCGTCAATCTGCAAATCCATTAAACTAATGGATCACTGTAGTGTTTTCCAAGTTTTGGTTGCGAATAAACAAGGTATCCGGTAAAGATATCTGCATCTTATCTGATAGACAGGCTTCTCTAAAAGCCCTGAATGCACCCAAAACAACATCTAGGAGTGTACTAGATTGCCGTCGATCTCTTAACGAGATGGTTACCCAACTCTTCATTAACCTGTGCTGGGTTCCTGGACACAGGAAACTGCAGGGCCGAGCAACTTGCAAGGGACGGTACCAACTTGTCTCATGTCAGCAAGAACATGGAGCGCTTAGGTATCCCACTTGCAACTTATAAAATCCTCGCCAGAAAAACATAAATCAAATTTACCAAAGGTTGAGTAGTGCTTCTACAGTTGATATAGCCAGGCAAACATGGCCGAGGCTGAACCAAAGGCTGTCTAAAACCGTAATCAAGTTAGATAGGACTCAACTGAGTAATCTGATAGGAACTCTAACAGGGCACTGTCTAATAGGGACTCACGGAACAAGAATTGGAATCTTAACGAATGATTTCTGTCGCAGCTGCTGGAATGAAGAGGAACTGGAAACAATCCAGCAACTTTTCTGTTCCGTTCTTTAAAAGTATAGACAACTTATACCAACTAGGGATAAATAACATTGTTCGCTTCATTAAAGGCTCTGAATGGTTTCTTTAAATTGGAAGGTGGTCTAAGTGGCACCAGTCTTTCCGTCTAGTTCGCTTATTATATGGAGAGCTGCTTGCTCCCGAGAAAACATGAGCGATCTTTTCACCCATAATTATTTCTCGAGTATGCCTAATTTCGCAAATGCATAATTCAGTTATTTCAAACAATGCGCCGTTAGGCAATCTACATAGTTTATTTTTTATTAGCTGCCAATAAACATAATATAAATAGAAATATAAAACGTAAATATTTTCTTCTTTTTTGAATTATTTTTGGAATTGTTTTCAACTACTTGCTTTCAATGATAATGTCTTAGAAAATTAATTATTGATTTCATTGTTGACATTTGCGCTGTCCGAAATTCGTATAAAGAGGTGACATTTCGGTTCATATTTTCCCCTTTTGTTATTGTTATAGTGTACGTACTAAAATTGTTACTTTGCTACGGCAAAAAACAAATATAAAATAGCTTTGTTAACAATATTAAACAAACACATCGACATATTTAGTACACGAATTTTGGAAATAAGAAATAAAAAAATTACATTTAAAATTAATTCTCTAATTCCACACCTTTGTTTCTCTCTTCTTATTTCTCTCTACTTTGCCCACTATCACTACGAGTTCATATGTGAAATTTTGGCATTTGGCTCGGTGTAACTGTTTTCGCATGTATTGAAGTTATAACAAAAGTCGTTTTTGTTTTATTTGTTATTGCTGTTGATAAGATAACAAATATAGTAAGTGACAAGGGACAAAAAAATTACTTTTTTGCAGGTGAAGAAAAAAATTGTAATAAAACAAACAGACACTTTCGGGCAATCTGGAACTTGTCGGCGGCGATAACTGAATATACAATTAAATATATTTGGGTAAATCACCTAAGTCGATTTTTATTCCAGTTAAATTTTGTGCGTTCTTTGTGACGTTATTTAACTCAGTACGTAAGTAGATTTCTGACTGACATGTGCATTTGTTAATAATTTTGACTAAAGTGCCTTTCTTCTCGATCGCACATACTCGTATTTCAAATATTTCCTAAGCTAAATAATTTGTTGTCAAACACCTTTTTCATCTTGCTCTTTTATTTATTTGTTTATGCATTTATTTTACAAATTAATTTCATTAATAACTAGAAAGGCACGGCTACAGTCGGACGCACCCGACTATAAAATACCGTGTACCCAATTCACAATTCAATAATTTTTTTTTTTTCCTTTAATATTTTGTACTATTTATGTCACGATATCTCATAAATCAAAAAAGTTATTCTTAGTAAAAGTAATTTTTCGGCAGCTATATGTTATAGTAAACTGACAATCATATTTAGGCATATGATTGGATTTTATAATTATTAAATCCAAACGGTAACGATATCTTAAGAAACCAAAAATTTTTTCTCAATAAATGTTTGTTTTCGGCCGATCGTTACTATGGCAGCTATATGTAATAGTAAACTGACTTTAATCATATTTAGGTATATGATTGGATTTTATATAAAATACTAAATCCGAAATTTGGCAACGATGTTTTCGTAAAAAAAAAAGTTTTTCTCAGTAAATCTTGTTCTTCGGCGTTCCTATGGAAGCTATATGATATAGCGAACCGATATACATAATATTGAGGTATATGATTCAATATTTTCTAAAACTCCAAAATCCGAAATTTGGTTACGATATATTGAAAAATAAAAGGGTTTTTGTTAGCAAATGTCGTTTTTCCGATGATCGTTCCTATGGCAGCTATATGTTATATGTTGAGTATCGAAAAACCTAAATAAAGTCGATATGCCTATGGATTAAGAGAGTCTTCATGCCACATTTGGTGATTGTAGGTCTAACCGTTTCCGATATCCGTGCGTTCATACAGACTGACGGATATGGCTAGATCGACTCGTCTTTCGATGCTGATCACGAATATATATACTGTGTGGCCTTTTTCTACATGTTACGTATATTCGCACAACTTTAATTTACTCTTTACCGATTTTTCGTGCAGGGTATAAAAACGCTCATTACATTAAAAAGGTTATGGTGACAGCGAAAACATGTTACGACCCTGAGCGAGTTCGGGGTTCGCGACTATGCCGAAAGCATTAGATATTAATTTGTGTTTTATACGCAAAATTCTGAATTGAAATAAGATTTCTATTATTAAGTAAGATCCATTGTAAAAATAGAAGGTGAAAATAAAAATACATATTGTATAAGACAAAGAAAATATGTTAGAGGAATCCACTATCATATGCCAAAACTGAGTTGAATTCTTAAAGCATTTCTTGAATTTTTCTTTTTTAACTTGATTTATTATATAGTTTTTAATTTTTACTACCAATTTGAGTGCTTCTATCGTTCGGTAGGTAAAGAGTGATTGACAATGAGCTTGATTTGAATTTTCAACGTTCTTGAGTCCTATAAAATTCAACTCCTAAAAGTAACCAAAAAGCCATCCTGTAAGACATGACTTGGTCGAAGCCACAATGAAAAACCACTGAAAAATTTAATGAGCCCGACAGAAGTTGAATATGATCCGGATGAAGGCATTTCTAATAGCGTCCTAAAGGAATAACAAAGCAAGGGATACGATATTATGCTTCATGAGCTTATACAGCTTATAGACCCGAAGATGACGAAGAAACAAATGGAGATGATGCAGATCCAGACAAATTAATGTCTAAAATTTTCGACATTAACAGCAAACTAAACTTTCGACATTCTTCAAATAAAAAGTAATTTTAGTATGTTATGTTGAAAAGATTGTTTAACCACCTTGTGTTAAAAAAAAATACATAAGTAAATGAATTTGTTTTTTATTAGTATTAGGTATTAGTTCTATATCAAAAACACATAAATAATTTCCATTCTTTAGAGTGAACATATTCGATATAATCAATATCTTACATATAAATGTAAAAAATAATGCCTTTCTTGTTAGAAAATTCAATTAAAGGCAATCGGTTTTATGCTCTAAACCAACTAAAATATGTAGTAAATATTTATTTTTTATTGTTTATTTTAATAAAAAATGTTATTAATTTTTTAATATTCATATATATAGAAGAAGGCGAAACAGTACCTTGGTTGGTTTCGTTTGACATCTTGTTCAACATTTCTTTCCTTGAGCGCAGCAAGTTCCGTGCACGTGCTGCCGTGTTACGTTAGTTTTTCTAATTAATTTCTTTTTTTCCTTTTTTTTTTCCAACTGCCAGTCTTTCAGGGTTGCCAACCTAGCGTTTCCGATTTTTCTATATTTTTTACTCAGAAATCCAGGCAACCTCGAAGCGAGCACTATTGCTCTCTTGCTTCAACAATCAGGCTTGCTTCCTGTCTCTGTAACTCTGTCTTAACGCAACACCTTTGAATCGGACCATGCTCGGTTAAAGCGTCACCTCTCGCTATCTAACCTCGCTCTTAGCAAAACGTGAAGTTCAAAAAGCATGCGGGAAGTCATACGTTACCACGTGACGTCATGATTCCTGACAGTTACGAAACCCCATATGTCAAGAATAAAGCACTGTATCTACAAAGTGTTACAATTTCTGTATTTGCATAAGGTACAGTTTTCTCTTAAAATAGTGGTGCTGCCTATATTGACCTAGTTTATAATCTCCGATTTGGCTTTCCTGACCTATCAATGCGAAAATGGAACATTAAATTGTATCACGTCCTGCTGGAGAACAAATTAAATTCATCACTTAAGGCATTTTCATTACTTTGATACTTATCAAATGATCTTTGATTCTTTCAAGTCTTTCGTACACTCATCACACACAAACGCTTGACGTATTCTCATAATACGCCAATAATGTGATTGTCTCTTGACCGACGTTTTTTTCTTATAATCAACTTTATTTTCATCAATTATAGGCAACATACCTAAGGGTCTTGCCTCTTTACAAATAAAAAGTTCTAGAGCACTGAATCTCGTTACGCGATTTCCTGTACAATTCAAAGCTAGCTGAACCTCTTGCAATGCATCTTGCCAGGATCTGCAATGATTTGATTGACACTCCAAAGGACGATATCCCAGATTTCACAACTTTAAAAAAAAAATTTTTTTATTTTATTGGTCAAACTATTGTCAGAGAATACTTTTTAAATTCTCTAGTTACCCATTAGACAGAAAATTCCCAAAGGCTAATGTCATTACCTATTAAGGACAATCACCAATACTCGTATAGGTTCTTACCGCAATGATAGTAACCAAGCAACAAACAAGTCAACACGTTAACTCGTGTACCCATTAGTGCTGGCAACTCAACATTGCAGTTTGACCCAACGATTTGATGTCTGAAATACCGCATTGAAATACATCAATGCCCTTTTCTAGTTGGAATCCACCAACTCATCTAGTTGAAATCCATCAACTACTCGTGTAATTGGAATCCACCAACTCATCTATGACGTCTCTTTCAATGTCTTCATTCTCATTACACATGTTCAAATCTTTGGGAATCTCTTCTTTGGCATACTTCTCAGAATTTCATGGCAGTACTTATAAGTTCGTTTATTTACTAAGGATTTCAAAACATATCAATCTGTACTATGATATATTCCTTCAGATTATTCTTGCCACTCAGTTTGCAACGGACGTATACTGTATGCCTTGGTATATCCATTCTGGGTATGAGGTGCAACTCCATTTGTACCTTGCCTGATAATTGTTAAGTCATGCAACTCTGATTTAGTGCGATATGCTTTCAATGAGTTACAGTCTGTACATACGGTAAATTTTCTACCTTTCAGATAAAGTCGAAAATATCTTATGGCATTGCACACAGCCAGTGGCTTTAACTCATATGTGTGATATTTAGATTCTAATGCTGATGTACACTTGCTGAAATATTCAACTACTCTACACTTGCCATTTATCATGTGCATAAGCATGGCACTATAACCATCTGAACTCGCATCTGTATGCAGTACGATTGGTAGTTGAGGGTCCAAAATCGTGAGAACGGGGTCACTTGTTAGCACATGGATGATCTACATGCGTATTTGTTCGTGTTCCTCTCTTCAAACAAATTTGCTAAGCTTAAAGGTTAAATGGTACAATGTCTTCATCTACTCAGAGAAACGTGTAACGAACTGTCCAAAATACGGTGCTAATCCGATGAATTGTCTCAACTGCGTTGCCATGGTTCACACTTGTTTACATTATATGAGAATCCTGCATCGGACAATGTTTTTTAACACAACCGATAATCTTTAAAATGTCTCTTCCTTGGATTTTGCCAAAATCAACACAACATCAATATAGACATAAGAGTACGCGAACTCATCTACTAGTCGTGCAATGGTACGTTGAAATACTGGCGACGCATTTTTAACCCAAATGACACAGCTAGAAACTCATATTGTCCCTCTGGAGTGACAAACGCTGTTCGCTCAACAGAGTCAGGGTGAATCGGTATCTGATAAAATCCACTAGCTATGTCACGACTGGAAAAATGTTTACCACCTCGCAGTCGATCTATCTGATCTGCTATTAATGGCAATGGATATTTATCGGACACTGTATTCGCGTTTAGCTCGCGATAATCAATATACAATCTGTCG
Organism: Stegana nigrithorax; assembly: GCA_037044495.1. NCBI lineage: Eukaryota > Metazoa > Arthropoda > Insecta > Diptera > Drosophilidae > Stegana > Stegana nigrithorax. The sequence continues at coordinate 5,618 of JBAMBQ010001618.1, read as the reverse complement.
CTACCAACTTTCTTAACTAATAACATTGGACTGGCAAATGGCGAATTGCTCGGACGGATTACATTGGCATTCACCATTTGCTCTATTTCGTTTCGAACCAGCAGTTTTTCATCTACGCTAAAACGATAGGGATGTCTTTGGACCGTCTTGATTACATATAATAAGCGGATTTCTAATGCACCAGTAGTAACATGTCTATTCAGTATTCTATCTATAAAATAATCTGAACATTGTCCTAATATTTCTTTCAGCTTTCTCTTATCGCTCTCTGTTAAATGCATGTTATTATCAATCAAATTGTCTATACTGCTGAATTTTAGCCTTGTTAAAAATGTATTTATCAAGCTCTATCATTACACGGTAACCAAGCTGTAATATATATATTAGGTAGGCAGAATTGGCCATGGAGCATGTTCAACAAAATGGCGGTTGGCGTCTCGACGTCTTCATAACGCTGACCGAAAAGTCCTTTGAATTCCATCCAAGTCATGGCAACAGAACAAATCTGGTATAGCCACTGGGATGCACTTCAGATCAACGCTTTAGTGAGTGTCACGACTAGCGCTGCGTCTTCCAGTGGTCGTTCAGCTAAAGTCATATTAGCCGTTTTTCACCATGCTGAGGAGTAAGTTCTTTCGCCATCAGGATCGAAAACCGGCAACGTAGCAGGAGTGTTTCGCGAAATCAATGCCGACGATGTGTGCATTGTTTTCAGTAGTTCCATAAAAGTTTTACTTTGATGCTCCAGAAGCATTTGTAGCTTCTTGTCAGCATGATCTGGTGGCTGTGGCAATGGTGATCCCACTTCTGATGTAGGGGAAAGGGAAACAGTACCTTGGTTTGTTTCCTCTGATATCTTGTCGTGTTACGTTAGCTTTTCTAATTAATTTCTTTTTTTCCTTTTTTTTCAGACTGCCCGTCTTTCAGGGTTGCCAACCTAGCGTTTCTGATTTTTCTATATTTTTTACTCAGAAATCCAGGCAACCCCGAAGCCAGCTCTATTGCCCTGTTGCTTCAATAATGAGGCTTGCTTCCTGTCTCTGTAAATCTGTCTTAACGCAACACCAGAGAATATGTATACTAAGAAGGCGCATCTCATACAAACGGCATGCTAAATTGAAGTGACAAAATCAGGCAGCGGCGGGCAGCGTGTGTTGGAAGTCAAACTGCTATAATTTTCCATAATTCACTGTGGCCAGAGAATATATGAATATTTTCTGCTCTTTATATTTGTGTTTCTTTCCTTTGCTATGCATGTGCTGCTTGCACTCATGCTTTGATGATAATTGCTTGTTTTTATATAGATCTTAGTTTTAATTTTGTTATGTATGCGTTTTTGATGTGATTTCAAATCATATTGTTTCCCTTTTTCTGCTAATTCATATGCTGCTCGCACTAATAATGTGAGATTTGTCTATTTTAGGGTAGATTTTTGATAATTGATAAGTAATGAATTAATGGTTAAATATCAAAGACATTTTTTATGCGCATATTTGCATTATTTAATATGTAATTAATTTCTAACAATTGCGCATGTTTCTATTATTGCACTATATTTTTTAACTAAAAATTAATAATTATTATTCAATTAGAAATTAATACAAATTATGTAAAAATTGTTACATTTCCATATTTATCCATTCATATTGAACAATTTATTAAATGCAGACACCTGTCAAAAATCGAAATAAATAGTCCACCAAATATTCATATTTTGCGTAGCCGGCTTAAATTGTCTTCTTTTAATATTTTGCGCCATCCACTACAATCTGAACGATCTGGTGTTTCGATGATCGCCAGTTCAATTTAATGCATGGCAAATTTTTGCTTTATATGAACTGAATAATATAACCATTGTTCAATAAATATAATTTTCACGCAATAATTTTCAGCAATAATGCGTAATTACTGCAAAATATTCTAATTGGCCTTGACTTTTTTCATGTACACAGCCAAAGCGTGAAGAAGCAGCTTTGAGAAAATATATGCCCCTTACAATAAAGAAGTAGAACCAATATTTTATAAAAAGCGAGAAAAATAAAATAGCTAGACAATTGAAACTTCTAAAATAAAATATACACATACTGCAGGTGTTGCTGTTCAAATGCATACATAAATTCAATTCGACTGTCTTTTTATACCAGGCACTCATGAAAAGCGGAATGAAATCCCTAGTACAATAAAGAAGAAGCAACAACACAAAGCAAAAAATATATTTCGTAGACGTAGAAATAGTCAAAACTTCAAAATCATGACAATTCTTTTCTGCACGCACACACAAACTCATGTATTTCAGATGGTACCGTCGACTAGCGACATTTCATACCAGGTGCTCATTAAATATAGCAAGCAAAAGAATTGTCTGCAGCAAGAAATTTGTGCACACACCAAATTCAACAACAATAACATTCTTGGATTACCAAAAAAAATGGCAATCGCCACACACATGACAACTAAAAAAAAATTACCAACAACAAATATGCGCAATCGGCTAGCCCAACAACTACAATCACGAAAAAATATATACCATCTTACGGCAGGGCCCTGGCGACAGGACCCAGGTGCGAACTTTTTCAACGGGGTCATGCGTCTTCTTATTATACATATTCTCTGGCAACACCTTTGAATCGGACCATGCTCGATTAAAGCGCCACCTCTCGCTCTCTAACCTCGCTGTTAGCAAAACGTGAAGTTCAAAAAGCATGCGGGAAGTCATACGTTACCACGTGACGTCATGATTCCTGACAGTTACGAAACCCCATATGTCAAGAATAAAGCACTGTATCTACAAAGTGTTACAATTTCTGTATTTGCATAAGGTACAGTGTTCTCTTAAAATAGTGGTGCTGCCTATATTGACCTAGTTTATAATTTCCGACAAATGCATATTGGGTATTCGAAAAAGTTCGGTTACAAATTGTTGGTAGATGGTTCTAAAATGTAATATCTCTGGTAATATTAATTTCTTCTGTCAACACTATAGCTTGTTTGAAAGGTGAAATGTGAAGCATAATTTTATTAGAAGACATTGTTGAAATATCATTATTCTGAGAAAAATAATCTATGTTTAAGAATGAGTGAAAATTCAAAACATTATCGTCATATTTTGCTTTTTTATTATAGAAAAGGTAAGAATGAGTCGCAGGAAGCTGAAACTTGAAAAACAGCAACGAAGTGGTTGGCTCGTTTTCGATCTGATAATTTTGATTTTAAAGATGCACCTCGCTCTGGTCGACCAATCGCTGAAAAAGTTAATGAAATTACGATAGAAATTGATCAAAATAGGCATGTAAGCAGCGTGGACGTTGATAGGAAACTAAGCATTTGTTACCAAACAGTTATTAACCAATTAAAGAAAGCTGGATGCACGAAGAAGCTCGATGTTTGGGTGCCAGACGAATTAACAATGACAAATTTATTGAACCGAATTTCCCCACTGCTAAAACAGATCGAAATCGAACCATTTCTGAAACGAATGATTACGTGCGATGAAAAGTGGATCACGTACGATCTCTACAGAACTCTCTTAATAGAGTAAATTAAAATTCAGTAGAGGCCTGTAAAAAGCACTGAGATCAGATTTTCGCTCAGAAAACCCAGAAGCCCTACACAGATAGAATAATGGCTTTACTCCAAAAATGGCAGAAGGTTATCGATCAAAACGGCACATGTTTGGTTAAAGTTCGTTTCAAATATAAGAAAAAGGTATTTATTTTTTGGTCAAATTTGTAACCGAACTTTTTCGAATACTTAATATTATCAATATATCGGACTCCTACTGACTATGACAAAGGGAAAAACGCTTTTACCCGAAATAATTAAGAGTTAAGCTTATTTATTAGTCAAATTTTAATTAAAATAAATTAATTAAACTCAGTAGTAGCAGAGAATATTAAGTTACAAGAAGACGCATCTCATACAAACTAAATTTCTAGTTCCAATGACAAAATCAGGCAGCGGCGGGCAGCGTGTAGTTGAGGACAAACTGAACTTGCGAGAGCAAAATTTAGAAATCTGTTCTAATTTACTCTATCTGTTATTGTTTTCCCTTTCATACCTACACATGTGCTGCTCGCACACATGCTTCTTATGACAATTGCTTGTATTTACTTTGATTTCGGCTTTCATGCTTTGTGTGTGCAATTTTCATATGATTTGTGTTCATATTGCTTCCCTTCCCTTCTCTTTTCTACCAACACATTTGCTGCTCGCACTATTGCTAAGTGTGAAGTTTTGTTTATTTTAGGGTTGGTCTTTGATTTTTGTTGTTATGAATGAATGGTTAAATGTGGAAGATATTTTTTGCGCATTTTTGCATTAATTAATATGTAGTTAGTAACAATGGCGCATGTTTCTATTATTGTAATTTATATTAATATTTAGCGTAGCGGAATTAAATTGTCTTAATGCAATATTTTAAATGCAATAAATAAATGCATAAATAAATGCAATGGTTAAATATTCAAGACATTTTTGATGTGTATTTTTGCATTAATTAATAATTCATTTCATATGTTTGTATTACTGCATTACTTAATTAAAGTCAATTTTAATAAATGTGTAATATGAAAAATTCCCAATTATGTTTTTTTATTGACAAATATTGGAGCGTCTGTATATTTTAAAAAATGTATTTTGCACATAGTAATTTTTACAAAGAATGCATGTTTAGTGCAAAATATTCTGATTAACATTGACTTTAGCACTTACACAGCCAAAGCGTGCAGAAGCCTTGCTACACGACCATGGATATTCTTGGCCCTAGGAACCCTAAGGACCGTTTCATCGTACAGAAGTGTAGGCATGAGTGTCAACTATTTGTCGTTAATTTTTGGTGCTGAAAAATTTGGGTTTTCCCGGTTTTCCTTAAGGATTTCCCTATCAATTCGTGTTGTCAGCATTTTAGGGCGGCCAGAAGAGGTTGTATTCTCTATGGTACCATGTTCTTTCGATCATTTAATTGTGTTTTCTATGGTTTGGCGACTTCGGACAAACATTTCAGAAATATATTGGATCGGTTTACGCTGATAATACAGATATAAAATGATTTTTCTTTGTTCATAATTTAATTCTTTGCGTTTTGCCATTTTGGGTTACATAAGCAGCAGAATCACATCGAAATTGTACACAACATTAACTTATTGCCTTAGCAGCAAGTACAGCATGCATAATTTCCACGCAATTGAGGCAAATTTCATAAGAAATATGTACTTTGTTGCGAGGCAAAATACTTTTGTGAGATCGAAATTTTCGGCAGAAAATGATTGCGCCTCAATAGCTAGCTAATGGATCATCGTATATGATCCGTAGTTGGGTTAACTTGTTGTGAAAATATGCCTTTAGCAGACGAGCAACATTCTTTTTCTGTTTTTCCCATTGTTGTTATTTTATAAGCCAACAAATTCAAATTTTTGCATGAAAACCAATAGGCAAAATACTTAAGTGACTCACTGTACACAGACTGCAGGTGTTTCTGTCAAAATGCATACACAAATTGAATACGACGCCTTTTTATACCAGGCACACATGAAAAGCAGAATGAAATGCATATGACAATAAAGAAACAGCAGCAACACAAAGCAAAAAATATATTTTGTAGACGTAGAAATAGTCAAAAC
>JBAMBQ010001611.1:0-14512 GCA_037044495.1 Stegana nigrithorax | reverse complement strand
TAGTAGTAGACCAGCGATCAAATTATTGTATTGTTTCGTTTAATTGTTGTTTGGTTGTTTTTTTTTAATTCAATTTTAACATACACCATATAAATTCTCCTATTTTTGCACTGTATATTTTACTCTTATTTCAATTGCTTTTTTTTCTGTTTTTGAAAGGTGGGAAGAAAATTTTTGCACAAATGTTTACTAAGCTTACTGTTGTTATTAGACTCTTCACTGTCTTGTGATGGTTGCTTTGCAGTGACTTCTCGTTGATTCTTAAAGTTGCTGGTAATGTTGGAATTGCAGCTTGATGATGGTATTATTTCGTGAAGATCTTGCTTGTTTTTTACTACCTTTTATTAATGTTTTTTGTTGTTGTGAATGACGCTTATTGACTGATTGAAGCGCATGCAGTTTGCTCCCCTTTTTTTTTGCTAAGTTCGCAACACTTAGCGATTTTGAAGGTTGTTTACAGTTTTTCTTCATAGTTTTCCTTCAGTTTATTTTTGTTTTTCTTCGGCTTTCTTCTTTTACTAGGAATACTTTTCTTTTCTTTTTTTGTTCGTCTCAGGATTTAAGGGTTGACACCGAGTTTATGAGTTTATGATTATGGATCTCGCTATAATATGACGTTATAGCTTTACGATCCTTACTTAATCCCTTTTCCTCTAATCCTGGAATACCGACTGCGCAAGTTACGTATCGCTAGTAAGAAGAACACGTCTGGTTTCCTTGAGTTACAAATTTATTCTACCTCTATCTTAAAATACTAGCTTACAAAGTAAACTATTCTAACAAAAAGATAGCGCAATATGGCGACCGTATCGCACTCTCAATGCAGTCACACTTCAAGTGCTGACACAGCTCGAATTGCGCATTAAGACCGTGTGCCGTATTCGGGTTGGGTGGCCGAACGTAGCGTGTCGTTTTACGTCCGTTCGGCACTTGAGCCATTGACCATACTTAGCGGTTGTGCGGAGTCGGCTAAACAACCGTCTTGTAGGTGCCGCAACGATGAAAAGATGCATGCGGGTGGTGCGGTCGTAACTAGCGCATCTTAGCAGGCAAACCGACAATTTCGATGATCACGCCATCAGCAATAGTGCTGATTTGACACATTCTATTTATTAGCGTAGGAGTGTGCAATTGCAAGATAAGAACTCATGGTTAAGTTAAGCCGTAGCTTATTTCGTATTATGCGGTGTAATATGATCCGCGCATGCAGCAGACTTTTGGTGGAGCCGCAAGACTTAGCTAATGCATTTACAAATATTCGCAATCAACAATAGTATGATATACACGATTTCTTGCACATATATAACACCTCCTCTTTTTAGAGAAGCGATATCTTCGCTTCAAGTGTGATGAATGGCGGTGAAAATTTTCTACCAGACTGATGCGTCCTGAGAACACACCTAGAGACAGAGAGCTTGAAAATTTATTTTATATAATATTTTTTATTGTTTTTTTTTTTTTTTTTTTTTAACTTTCTTAACTAATACAGTATATATATAACATATGCATCTAAACCTGTTACAATTAATAATATTCTCTAAATCTATTACATTCAGTAAATATGCGCATTTCCTCGTTTTTTTTTACTTCTTCATTTACAAATTTTAATTTATTTTTCTCTGTACTGTACCTGCCTTTATTTCATTTGAAATTAGAGTCGTCTTCTGCACGAGATTCTCCTCGCTGATTGCCATTTCTCTTTCCTGCTTAATACTGACTACTGTGCTTTCATTCTTTTTCTTATTATTAAAACATTTTTTGAAGATACAAATCTTAATGTTTCCTCTTATGCATTTAAAAGAGAGTACAACTTGGCCAAATCTTAATAAAAGTGAGAAACTACCTTAAAAAAACGACTTCCCATGCATTTGTATCTTGTCGAACTGCACTTCTAGATTATGCTTTTGGTTTTCTATTTCGACAGAGAAATCTCTTACATCCTGATTGATTTCCAGCCTAATTTTTTCGCTCAGTTGTAAAGGTTCGACTTCTTTTATTTTTATATTTTTACAAAAATCATCGAACAGTTGTATATACAAGGTGAGTTCCAAAGTAAACAGGACTTTTTGAATCTAGCGCCCTCTAGTGGCGCCATCTATATGTCAACTGGTGCGTTAGAATCTGCTATCGTTTATCGACTTCCAGTAAAAATTTCATGACATTTCATCTATTGGAAGTGAGGTTATTGCGTTTTAAGTGTCAGTATGTTTTTGTCATCGGTGCAAGCCTTTTGAATGGCCTCTACGTCTGCATAACGCTTTCCTTTCATCGGCAAATGCATTTTTCCGAAAAGGTAGAAGTCGCACGGTGCCATATCAGGTGAATACGGGGAGTGGTTGATGGTTAAAATGTGATTTTTGGTCAAATAGTCGGACACAAGCGTCGATCGATGAGACGGCGCATTATCGTGCAACAAACGCCAACTTCCATCTTCTCGCACCGATGACAAAAACATACTGACACTTAAAACGCAATAACCTCACTTCCAATAGATGAAATGTCATGAAATTTTTACTGGAAGTCGATAAACGATAGCAGATTCTAACGCACCAGTTGACATATAGATGGCGCCACTAGAGGGCGCTAGATTCAAAAAGTCCTGTTTACTTTGGAACTCTCCTTGTATACCACCATTTCCTTAGTTTCATTCCCTTTAGTCTCAATTTGATACTCCATTGTTGTGAATGTACATTCACTGCTCATGTACATGAACCCTACTCCCCTAATGCGACCGAACTCCTTATTGTTCCCATTACAGACATACTCATACCTGGTGTTCTCAGATATAGCGTATAGATATTTTTTTTCCGATAACATCCTATAATATTCCACCATCCTAGGAATATTTCCTAGCCTGCAACTCCTACTGTTTCTCCTAATGAAACTATTAACCTCACAACTATTCCTTGTTGCAGTAGAAATTGAAATTAATTCTTCCACTAACAATATTTACCACCAACTACCTTAAAATCGTTAAGATCGTTCTTTAATGCGAAAAATTCCTTTTCTTCTGAAATAATAAAATATCTATATGGTACTTCTAGGATGACTTGCCTATCTACCTCTATCATCGGAATAGGGATTATCTCGAAACTGCTCTTTCTTAAGGAAAGGCACCGAGAGTATCACTACAATCTTCTTCTGTTTCTCATATGCTTTTAGTGTGGAACTCCTTATGAATTGATGATAATTTTCATATTCTGCCGCAACTAATAGATCTCCACTCTATTTACTTAATTTCAAGAGATCGATCAACTGCTCCGGCGTTATGAATAATGGGTGTACCAACCCAACCTGTAAGAACAATATTCCATCTATGATTTCCTCCACCTCTATCTCTAACCAGGTACAGGCTTCTACTATTAAAAAAGATATATATTGTAAATACTCAAAAATTGTCTGCCTCCCCTTCATTTCATTAATTTCCACAGCTATTCTCTGTGCGTTTATTTCTATTTTCCTAATTATTTTCATCTAACACCTTAGAATTCCTGTGGTGCCCATATTTTGACTGTTAATTTTCTTAATAACCTGTATCTCTTCCTGCAAACTTTTCCTTAAAAAATGTTCATTTTGTTGCATTTGTTGGGTAACTTTTTTGTAATATTCAGCATCCTCGCTATCCATAGTTCCGAATAACACTTTAAGATCTGACGCAATATTATTTTATAGTCCTCGCCTATTCCTGCCAACATTCTTTGTCTTAATTCCTAACAAGTTTTTTATCTTTGCTACCTTCCTCATCAATCCTTCGTACCGATTCATTCCTTGAGTGGCCAGTTCATCGCACTGGCTATGGACCTCGATGCTTTTTTATCCAAATGTTCCAATTTCTCTTTTACCCAATACATTCTCTCCTCAATTGAAGACAAATTCATTCGATTTATTATGGTAACGTGCCCGTCTGGAATTTTTGTTATTCCGCTCCAATTAAAATGTAATCCTCCTTTATCTTTTGAATCCTCGATTTCGAGACCTACTATAAGAGTCGCATATAATACGAAACTGTAAGTATCAGAAAATAATTCTATTTAAAGTCCTGTGATTCTATAAACGGTTTAGCTAAGTTTTTTGAGATTTCTCTAAGCCTCCTATTTGTTCTTATAAACACATTAGATTCTGTGACCTTTACCACTAAATACGGTCCCAAGAAAACACTTTCTTCTTCAAGCTTCCTATTTTTTGTAGAATTTTTTACTAAAATTTTCTGTCCGGTTTTATACTCCGGCGCTTCCTTACATTTACTGTCATATATTTTCTTTGCCCTTTCTTTGGAAGCTGTTACGTTTTCTTTTACTTCTGTTTCTATATGGTGTACGTTTTTACTTAGATAGTCCTGGTATGTCCTTAACCCGAGGTTATCAATACTACTAGGCTTATTGGGATATAACCCGTAGAGGCATGTTTTGTCCCAATCGTCTATCTCAAAATCTACCGTATTTATATACTCTTTTAACCTATCGTTTATCCTCTCAACCTCTCCATTTGATTGCGGGTGAGCCACGCTGGTGGTAATATGCTTGATCTTAAAGATTCTCGCCAAACTTCTCATTAAATCATTACAAAATTCCGTCCCATTATCTGTTAATATTAATTTAGGCATTACAAAATAATTTACCCATCCTGTAACAAGGGCTTCTGCGACAGTTTTCGCTTGCTTATCTGTTATCGGAATGAATCTTACATACTTAGAGAGACTATCCTGTATGCTCAACGAATAAACATTCCCTGATTTTGATTTTGGGTATAGTCCTGTTAGATCCATATCCAGAGTGGATAACCCTTCTGAAGAATTTCTCACTAATTGCATTGGCATTCTAGTTGGGCCTCTGTCTATTTTCCCTAGTTGGCATTCCTTGCATGCCCATATAAAGTCACACACCATCCCATGCATGTTTGCCCATGAATATTTCTCTTTGATTTTCTCTACTGTAGCCTTCTGCCCAGTGTGTCCGCTCATAATGGTTTTTTTTTTTTTCTTTTTTTTTGTTTTTTACGCGAAGGGGGTGACTTTTACTCACTAAAGTGTGAGACTTTTACTCACTAAATCTACCTCCGCGTCGACGCCCCTATTTCACCCTGCGGAACCGCCTCCTGGCATTACTTCGCAGGGTGGAGCTCCCATATTAATGGCGACGTCGATCCGCATTCCGATTCTGTTCGGTTTGGCGGGGGATCTTCATCATATCCACCATAAGATTTTGAATGGTGGTCCACTTTTCATCAGAGTCCAACAGGTGCCAATGCGGGCACACAAACAGGAAGTGTTCCGCATCCCCCCAAATATTTCCGTCACAGTACCAGTAAAGGGATCATCTGCATGTTTAAATCGGTGGAGATACGACTTAAAACATCCATGTCCGGTCAGTAATTGTGCCATCTGATGTTACTGCTGCTGTTACTTGCAGCGCAGGTGCCCATATCGGGGCTCCGTAAAGCAAAATTGATCTTACTATAGAAGAGAGTAACAGTCGGCTTTTCTGTTTTGGTCCCTTGGTGTTGGCCATCATCCTGATTAAGGCCGCCGCAGCCGTAGCCGCTTTACTGCGTATTCCAAGTGGGTCTTATAGTTCAGTCTTGCGTCGTCTCCAAGGTATTTAACCTGTGGTTTCGACTGAATAGTTGTGTCTCCTATCAGGGTCGCAGTGTCAACCATTTTCCTCGAGCTGATAAGCACCGCCTCCGTTTTTTGCTCAGCAAGGTTCAGGCCGTTGCTCCTGAGCTAGTTCCTGATGGTCTCTATTGCGTCGTTGCTTATCCTTTCCAGTATTTCTAGAAGTTCTTCCCGACATGTTGGTGCAATTTCCGTGCTCCCCTGCGGTACGTGGAGACTCTGGACGTAGTGTCGGGTGCTCCGGGAACAGTGCCGTGACGATTCGGGTCAACAGTAAATGGCATGAGGGTTGTGTCTTGCGGAAAAACCTGGCCTTCCTCATCACCAGTTTGTACGCTGATCCCCATGGTTCAGTGTCCGCTTGCTCACATAGATCGTTGAAGCAGTTTTCCTTGCTACGGTCGATTTCTTTTTTCAGCCGATGTCTACACTCACTGAAGGTGTTTTGCCGGTAGGTCATCACCTCTTGCCCTACGCCTCGCCTGCGAAACCTTTTGGCTGCTCTCTGGAACTTCCTTCTGGCTCCGAAGCTTGTTTTCCTTATGTCGGTTATGTTTTGGTTCCTCCAGTATACCGGTTGGCGGTTTCCTCGACTCGTCGTCATAACCATTGGCACGTCACAGGCGTCCTTGATCTTCCGTGTGATTTCCGTGGCTCAGTAGTCTCAATAGATCCTATGCTCGCAAGGAGGAGATCTTTGTCCAGCGTGGATGTTTTGTAGGCCACCCTTTTCATCAGGCCCGGTTGTTGCACCTGCCTGTGGGATGTGTCTATCAATATAGCCTGGTGGTCGCTTCCTGTAGAAGTCGGCCACTCTCCATGTGATAGCACGTGCAATGCTGCTGCTTGCAAATGTGATATCGATGATCGATCCCCTACCGGCCTTTGTGAAGGTTTGTCGATTACCAGTATTCAGCAACGTTATTCCGAGATTGCCCAGTCCCTCCAGTAAAATTCTCTCTCGTCTGTTGGTTTTCGGGCTTCCCCATTCCATTGCCCAGGCGTTAAAGTCACCACCTATCAGCACTGGGTGTTCCCTCTGGCATCCGTTGCTATACTGTCGATGATATCCGCAAAGCTTTGCTCCGTTACGCTTGGGGCGATATAGCAGCTGAAGATGAAAGTATTTCCGCATCTAGCTCTAGTATATCCTGTGTCAGCTCGTCGTTCCACCATGGTTAGCGCTGTGTCCCCGCAGCACCATACCGCAGCTCCTCCTGCCTTATCCGTGATCCAAATTTCGTCATCTTTAGCCTTGTATGGCTCGTTGAGGATGGCGACGTCGATCTTTTGTTCCCTAATTGTCTGGGATAGAAGATCTTGCGCCGTTCTGCAGTGATTTAGGTTTAGTTGTAGCACTCTCATATTGGTTTTAAACTTTTCATTCCTCATTGATAAGCTGGGCACGTCCTCCTGTTGGTTGCATGACTAGCCTTGGTGACATCAGTCTTTGCGCAGATGGTGCACTTAGGCGGGTTTTTACACCCCTTTGCCTGATGATCCATGCCTCCGCAGTTAAAGCATGCTCGGGACCTGTCCTGGCTTTTGCAGTTAACGGCCGCATGTCTGAATTCCAGGCATCTATAGCATCGTCTGGGTTCCAATTTGGGTCTTACTCGGCAGTACACCCCCCCTAGCGTAACTTCGCCTGCTGTAGTAGCTTAGCTGCAGATGTCGGCGGAGCCTGATCGTAGCCGTTTGGGTCGACCTGTAGGCTTTCCTCAAGGAGAGAACGACAGCTGGGTGAATAGTCTCCCCCAGGCAGGCCGTGATCGAACACGATATTACGTCTTGGGTTGTTACCTCGTCCAGGTCACGGATTTCTATGAGCTCAGTTTCTGCCATGGTCCTAACTTCCGCTTCGGCTCCAAGTGCTGCCTGAACCGCTTTCTGCAGCTGTTCCGTTGCTGGGTCAGCTACCTTGTTCATCTTGAACAGCAGGTCTCCATTTGCTGTCTTCCGTATTTTTACCACACTTTGGCCGAGATCCTGGAGCGCAGGGTCTGTTTTGACTTTCCTCAATATATCCGCGTATAAGCCCGACTCAGTGCTTTTAATGAATATCGCATCCGTCCTAGCTGCTTTGGCTCGCAGCTTCTTCCTGTTGCGCTCCGCGATAATCCAGTCGCCTTCTTACTCACGTTAGGTTCTTGTTTATCGGTTTCGGGTGGCTTGGTGACCACATTGACCTTACGAGGTGGTAGCATCTCGATTGGGTCCTTCGCAGTTGTCGCCTGTGCCCTGGTTGTGCGGCTGTTGCCACCCGGGTGCATTGCCATCGGTTTCATATACCCCGCCTTCTGAAGTACGCTTATCTTGGCCAGCTTGTCTTTGAACACCATTTTGAACGCTCGGTGGTTATCCATACAGACTTTGATTTCTCCTACCAGCACCCCGATAGCGGCTAATTCCCGCACTGGACTTACTCCTGTTAGGGGGAGTGGCCTACTTTCTTACTGGCTCCAAACGGATCCGCTCTCTCCCTTGGGGTGGATGCTTCGATTTGGTTGATGTATTGTTCGTCGGGTTTCTGGGTAGTTGTCGCTTGAAGTAGTGGCGACACCACGCCACTGGCTAGCGCAAGTCCATCGACGGCAGTATCCACTGCCAAGCTACTAGAGGACGCGCCCGCCTCTGGGAAGCTTCTGGCCAGTTTGATTGGCGGCAACAACAGTGGAATTGGGGGGTTCTTGCCAATTGGTGTCGCCGTGAGCGTCGAACTTTTCGAGCGCTTAGCAGACGACTCGGCTGTCTCCAGTTTTTCCGTCTCACTGGGCGATGGGCTATCCCGCTTCCTGGTCCGCCAATAATGGTGCTATGATTTTCCCGTATAATCTTCTCTTGAACACTTCTGTAAATTATAATAATTATTTCTTCCTTCTTTTTCGCTTTTCCAGTTTCATTTTTGTGTTTATTCAAAGTCCCACTATTAACCTTCCTACTCTCTCCTCCGCTTACAATGTTCCTTACTTCATGTATATATCCTCAACATTCTCTGAATCCTTTCTAACATTTTCATTCTTTTCCTCATATACAATACTCCTTCCTACATTTTTACCCTCGCTATCCTCAATATTTTCTTCTTTGTTACCATTTTCTTTTAGACTGCTTTCCGTACCTTTTCCATTCTTCTTCTTACAAACAATGCTATTATCTACCTTTATACCCTCGATATCCTCCTTATTTTCTTTCTGTTTACTTATGCCACTCTTCCTTTTCATAGCTCTTGTAACTACTAACGTATTTCTACTGAGATGATCAGCAACAACATTTTCGGCTCCATTTTGATACTCAATATCATACGTATTTGAAGTCTCCACCGTACTAACCTGGATCCTGGCGCAAAAACATTAAATAGCCATGTTAATGGCTTATGATCAGTTCCTATTGTAAATCGAGTGCCAAAAATATATGGCCTAAATACCATCACCGCCCAGATGATTACCAAACACTCCTTTTCCGTAGTGTGATAGTTTTTCTCGGCATCACATAGTGACCTACTTATAAATTGGACGGGCATGTCCCTGTTATCCTTTTCCTGAGAGAGTACATTGTCCCATGCCCGTTCTTTCATTATGATCCTCTAGATCCTTCCCATACACCACTATATCGTCCATATACACAAAGCAATTGACACCTTTAAGCCATACCAGTATGATGTCCATCATTCTTTTAAAAATGCTTGGTGCATTTTTTAGTCCAAATGGCATCCTTCTATACTCAAAATGCCCTTTTGGAGTGGAAAATACCGTCTTCTCCAAATTCTCTGCATTCATCCTAATCTGATGGAAACCACTTGCTAAGTCTATAACTGAAAAATATTTAGCATTCCCCAATCTATCTAATATATCGCTGATGTTGGGGATGGGGTATGCCTCCTGCACAGTTATATCATTAAGCTTCCTAAAATCTACCACCATTCTCCATTTGATCTCTCCCGATGCGTCTTGCTTCTTGGGGACTACCCATATGGGTGAATTCCAAGGTGATTTTCAATGCTGGATTATCCTATCCTTCAAAAATGTACTAACCTGTTTCTCTACCTCTTTCTCATGCACCTTGGGTAGCCTATAAGTTTTACTATAGACCGGTGCTGCATCCTGCTTGGTTCTAATAGAACTACAGCATTTGTAGCAGTCAGTCTTTCCCCTTTTGCCAAGAACAACTTCTCATATTTTTCTATTAGTCCTTTGATGGACTCCTGTTCTGTTTCGTTGAGATGGTCCATTCTCAATTGAGCCCGAACCATACTCCAATGATCCTTCCTGCTGTCCTCGTTCGCCTGAATAATCTTTTCTCCTTCGACCATTCCTATCCTGCATTCCCTCTTAACAACCTGTTCTTTCATATCAAAATTCCGCAAACTCTCGACATCAATCCAGATGTTGTTTTTCAACTTCATGGGAGACCTATTGATCACACTGACCAAATAAGTGCCTCTCTTCATAGTAGTTAGGCAGTGAGGAATAATAATGTCTTCACTCTCGTATCCTTTGACATTAACTTCTTCCCCATCTTTGAAAAGTTCACTTCTTCGAGCCTTTACAAACCTATACATCTCCTTCCTAGCTGATATCCAACCTAACTCGTCTAAACTTTGAATATATATATCCAAAGATCTCTCCCTATAATTTATTGTTCATCCATACCTTTTCAGGAAATTTGCTCCTAATATTTCATCGTACTCGCCTATTAAATTATATCTCACAATGTGGAAATTCCATCTAAAAACATCCTTCTTTCCACCAAGTATTTCAAATTTAATCTTGCATAAGCCTAGACTATATTCAATATTCCTTCCTAACCCAATAATTTTTATCTTCTCCTTATCGTCCATATCTTTCTTAAAAACTGTCTTGGCCTTCAGTAGGCTAACAGCGGCTCCTCCGTCCACTAACATCTTTAATGGACACACATTATAGGTTATAACTATGTAAGGGCTCTCATTTAAGTCTTTAGAAATAGAAAATGTTGCTTTACTTACACTCTCTCTTCCTGAAAATTTTCAGGGTTCTCTTCCTGATTGACCTCATTTATCTCTTTGACACGGCAATACCTGGCAATATGCCCAGTTTTGCCACACTTAAAACACCTCCGGGTGTCTGCAGATGAATTGTTTTCTTTGCCTGTCTCGTCAGAAGAAATTAATTTACTCCTGCAAAATTTAGCTATATGGCCGCGTTTGCCAGACTTTCTAGCCTACCCTCCTCATTCTGGGCATGCGTACTTGTTTCGGTCAAAGTTGTTGGTCTACAATTATTGACATATGATGAATTCGGCGAGATCAGCCTATTTACGAAAATATTCAATATTTCCTTATTCTCAATGTAATCGTGAACAGCCTCTCATCTTACCGGATCATTTATGGACTCCTTAGCCTCACACCCTAATCTTCTCGACATGGTTTCCATGAACTGTGCGTATTGCATTACAGTTCTGCCTTCTTGCTTTGTTGTGATAAGTTCCCTATAGAGTCCTAAAATATTCTTAGATTCCCTATAAAGTTTCTTCAATTCTGTCTTCACACCAGTTATTCATTATTTTATTTTCTACAATCACCCTAGCATTTCCAGTTATTCGTCTCTATATATTTAATTGATATTTGTTATGCCGCAGAAATATTTGTTATGCCGCGTTCCAATAGTTGTTCAACAATTATATCAATTTAGAATTAATTGTTACTGTTTGCACAAATTACTGTTTAGCTAACTAGCGAAATTAAACACGTCATCTTGCTTTGGACTTCGAAACTCAACTGCACTCATGATACGGCTTCGGAGCGCATCTTAGCAGGCAGACCGACAATTTCGATGATCACGCCATCAGCAATAGTGCTGATTTGACACATTCCATTTATTAGCGTAGGAGTGTGCAATTGCAAGATAAGAACTCATGGTTAAGTTAAGCCGTAGCTTATTTCGTATTATGCGGTGTAATATGATCCGCGCAAGCAGCAGACTTTTGGTGGAGCCGTAAGACTTGGCAAATGCATTTAAAAATATTTGCAAACAACAATAGTATGTTATACACTATTTCTTGCACATATATAACAAGTTGTTGGGCCAGCCGAATGCTTATATTTGTTGTTGCGCTAATTTCTTTTTCGGTAGTTGTCTTGTTTGTGTATGTGTGTGGTGATTGTCTTCATATACAAAGTTTACAAGTTTCATTTGTGAAGTTACAGTCGAAACTCGTAAGTCCGCAGAATGATTGCTGGCCCAATTCGGACAATGCAATCTTTAGGATTACTGGATTGTTTTAATATATGCACATTTATTAAAGAAAATCACAAGGGTAAATAAAAAAATAATAATTAATTTATAAGTTGTATATGAACATATAAATATTTCCGTTTAAACAATATAAGTCCACTGAAAACATAAGGAAAACATATAATTCCGATTAAAAAATTGCAATTTATTCGGATTACAGAGTAGTCAATGCATGAAGATAACCCTGCGGATAACTGTATTTTCTGATCAGTGAGTAGTCGGATTATCGAGTTTCGACTTTAGTTCATTTTTCTCGCATTTTATGAATGAAAAAGTCAATGCCAATTAGAATATTTTGCACTAATCATGCATTATTTGTGAAAATAAGTGTGTGCAAAATATATTTATTTAATAAATATAATATTAGTTCATTCTGAAAAAAAATTGGGCTTTATGCATGCCTAAATTGGCGATCAATCGAAACACCAGTTCGTTCAGATTGTACTGGAGTGCGCAAAATATTAAATGAAGTATGAGATGCGCCTTCTTAGTATATGTTGGTGAAGGGGTGCGAAGTGTGTTATCGTTTGACATTTTAACACTTTTATCGCTTGCGTGTATGTTTTGAGCAGCCGGTGTTACTTTTTGTTCAGCTTCGCTTCACCGCTAAAACTCAATTGACATGCGCTTTTTGCAAGTCACTTTGACAGTTCTTGAAACATCTGTCCGTCTCGTTATTTAACATTAGCTACTCATTAGATCTCGTTCTGACAATCTAGGATTTTCACTAGTTGTCAAACATACCGTGCTCTCCCAGACCATACTTAGCTAGCTTACAGCTTACGCTCTCTAGCATTCACGACAATCAATGTGCATGGCAAACACTCTCGCGACACCTATAGCCATCCCGCTCTCGACTAATGACACATGATTGTTGTCTCACAACACTTTTTTCTATTATTACGGTATTTATCATAATTCTACAACATATTCATATTCTCTGGCACAACATTCCCTCTTTATGTTCGACACTAGTTTCAGCACTGTATACGAAAATATGAAATTTCACAATCTGATAACCCTTCGTGAAAATAGGACCTGTGTTTTCGGCATATTTCTAGTTTCTTGTAATAAATCGAATAAAACAGCAAAAACTATACAAACCGATATTTATCATATTCAGGAATATAATTGGATATTGCTTAGAATTATCGAATCCAAAATTTGGTAACGATATCTTAATAAACAAAAAAGTTTTTCTTAGTAAATGTGGTTTTTTAGCCGATCGTTCCTATGACAGCTATATGATATAGTAAACCGATATTGATTATTTTTAGATATGTAATTGGACATTAGGTAGGATTAATAAATCCAAAATTTGGTAACGATATCTTGAAAAACAAAGCGGTTTTTGTTACTCAATATGGGTTTGCGGCCGATCATTCCTATTGCAGCTATATGTTATAGGTTGAAAATCGAAAAAAAAAACTCGGTATTCCTATGGATTAGAAGATTCTTCGTGCCAAATTTGGTGATTTTAGGTCTAACCGTTTCCGGGATCCGTGCGTTCATACGGATAGACAGACAGATGGACAGATGGACATGGCTAGATCGACTTGCCTTTCGATGCTGATTAAGAATAAATATACTTTGTGGGGTCTGCCACGCCTCCTTCTACCTGTTACATACATTTGCACAAAGTCAAATCGATGGCCAATTGCATTCATTAAAGTCGATCTTGATGAAGTCGTCAATTATCCAGTTGAATTTCTGAATTCATAAAATTTTTCAGGAATACCTCAGCCTAATTTGCAGCTTAATTTCGGCTCTTTATGTTACGCAATCTAACCCAATCGAAACTATGTAAAGAATCAAGACCCCTATTAAGAAGCTGATGAAACTTGATTGAAGCAACAATAATCATAGGAAATTCGAAATCAAGGATATTCTGATTCCAAGAATACCACTGACTACCACCAATTTGCCGTTTTAAAATAAGAGTTTCCAGTATTCTATTCGCCTTGCATTTCCAATGATGATTCATAAATCGCAAGGCCAATCGTTGGGAGTGTGTGAGGAATAAATTTTGAATTGCCATGAGTAGATAAACCATCGGTGCTATTCGTTTTCTCCCCGAACGGAAAGACGTAAAATATCGTTTATCGCCAAGCGTGCGATAAATTACTTAATTTTTGTAAATATTTATAAAATTCCAAAATGTGGACTCTGCAACCTAGTTTCAATTTTAAATCTTAATTAAAATAATCTATCTAACTATCTTCTATTTGCAGTGAATGCTCGAAACGTAGACCAACGGGTCTATTTTAAAGGCGAAAAAGCATATTTTTGTGATTTTTTGCGGCGACATGAGTAATATAATTTTATTAGATTTAATTACTTATTATTGTAAAACTTTTGAAGAATGTCAGATATAATTTTCAATTAAATATATTGATAAATAAGCCGGTGATGGTGAATCTCCAGAAGCGCCTTGCGGTGACCATTATAACTCGTTACCGGATCATGTGAAACAAAAAACTTGATATGCATTTTAAAGGTAATATATTTCTCGAGGTACTTAGGAAGAGTTTTTGTTTTTCTGTTTTTTTTTTTCTATTTTCTGCAGCACTTTTAAATCATCGTGTGCCAGACAAAAAGAACCTAGTACTAGCTCTAAGGCGGGATG
>JBAMBQ010001610.1:0-13092 GCA_037044495.1 Stegana nigrithorax | reverse complement strand
TGTATACGTGTGCCATATGAAATGTTGTCTGAGCGAAATTTACTCTCTCGTTGTTTGCTTATTTTTTCATAGATGAGTAAATTTTATAGTCGCTCACGAATCAGTACAATTTGTACAGCATCTTTTATCTCTCTCTTACTCATGCGTAAGCAATAATTCTCTACGCTGCAGACGACCACGCACAAGACAATGAGCATTGTTTTGTGCATCTCCCCACTTCGTTTCTAAATCATTTAGCCTTTGAATTCTGTTACTTTCTTTTTTGGACTTACACCTCGCAAAAAAAATTTCACTTCAAACAAGCCTATAGTCTAGAGTATCACACTCACGATTTATATTTTTTGTAAACACTCGATTATTTTTCTGCTAATTACTTAATTGTTTCAAAATTAAGTCCAACTCAAATGTAATAATGTAAAGAAAAAGTAGTACACATTTTTCCACATAGGATCATTTAATAATGTCATTGAGGAATTGAGAAATGCCATAAGAATATTATATCATTTCTCTGTTGGTGAGTGAGTGACTGAAAGGGAATGTCCATGAAGAAGGTGTACAACTCTATAACACATGACCCCGTGTTTCGGAATTCAACCCTAGAGTCAAAAGTGTTACCCACAAAAACAAATCACAAGCAATTATCAAACTCTAATTGATTTGTTCAAATTTTAATTACATTATACAGCTAATATAACTAATATACATAGCCTTCCTTGATATTCCATGCAAAAAACATTACCACAAATCATGGTGTAGTAAATAGAAGGTGACGAAAAGATGTTACAGAAATCGGACTACTCTTATATTAGTTGGGTGATGTTCTCATTAGAGAGCCGCCATATTGTATCTATGACATCATAGAAAAATTGAATTATTGTGTTTGACATGAAGTTTTTACTATGCATTAATAGTCACATGCATAACATTGGTTAATAAACACAATTTTTTTTTTATTTAAATTAATTATATTTGTGCACTGTATTTCACTAAGTGTGCCATAATTGCCGGCAGCTGCTGGCAGTTGGCTTGCCTATGTGTCGCGTTTAAGCCTTTTCAACCGCAATTAAAAAAAAACTTTATAAAAAAATATATACTAATAAGTAAATAAATTGAACAACATTCATATAAAATCTGTCTCGGAATATTTTAATGTTTCTACTCTTATTAGCAGCAGCTAAGCAAGACAACGATCTATGAGTATTACTCAGCAATATGTGTCTATACGTGTGCCCTATGAAATGTTTACTGAGCGAAATCTACTCTCTTGTTTGTTTGCTTCTTACTTCATAGATGAGTACATTTTATTTTCGCTCATGAAACGGTAAAATCAATAAAGCAGTATGGGTCTATTGTGAGCCACAGAATGGAGGCCAAGCTACCTCCTAATTGGGTGAAACCATTATGAGCCTTTGATATAGCAAACAAGTTTATTTATCACTAGTTCGTATAGGTTGTCTATACTTTGAAGGAAAGGAAAACGCTGTGTACTTGCAGAAAAGATCGAGTGGTGGTAAATGTAACATGATATCCAATGCTAGAGTTGGCGTGGTACTCAAATCGCCACTTATAGCCATTTCCGCCGATCTTTGAACCTTGCAATTCTAGGCGTGTGACTTTCCTATCAATGATAAGACCCAGGTATTTTATTTCTTCTGAGATCGCAAGACATTTTCCCTTAAGTATGATTGGATCTAGATGGGGGATTTTATGTTTCCTAGTGAAGAGGATGACTTGTGTCTTGTCTGGATTTATTCCTAGACCACAGTCTTCCGCCCACTTTGAAATAAAGTTTAGAGCTCGTTGTAGAAGGTCTCTTAGAGTAGATACGAATTTTCCTTATCATCCATCGCTTCTAGTCCCAGCAGGAGTTTGTTGACAACTGCGTTCCAAAGAGGCGGTGACAGAACTCTACCTTGCGGTGTACCTCTTCTCACTGCCCTGTGGATATTGGATTCTCCTAGATTGGCCTCAATGATTCTGCCTTTCAGAATTTTTCCAACGAGGTCTACTTGGCTTGAATCAATTCCGAGGTCAGTGAGTACTGCTGTAATGCCCCTCGCATTGACGTTGTTGAAGGCCCCTTCACTATCGAGGAAGGCTGCCGAAGTAAACTCCTTATGTTGCAGGGAGCTTTCTGCAGTAGATATAAGAGAATGAAAAGCGGTCTCAACTGATTTTCCCTAAGTGAAGGCGTGCTGTGCCTGGGTGATTAGACTTTTGTTTACCGTTAGACTTAAGTCAATTTCTATCATCCTTTCTATCGTTTTCAGAAGGAGCGACGATAGAGAGATCAGTCTTAAGTCTTTTGCGTGTGTGTGTGAGCTCTTTCAAGCCTTGGGAATGAAGACTATCTTAACCTGCCTCCACCACTGCGGAATATAACCAAGTTTGAAGCAACCTTTGAAGATTGCTCGTAGATTTCCTGACAGGCATCCAATGGTTTTTTGCAGTTCCATTGGATGGATTCCATCTGGCCCTAGAGATTTGAAAGGTTTGAAGCCATTTATGGCCCATAAAAGTCGGTCTTTAGTTATAGTATCTGATTCAACCTCACGACCACTCATTAAATTTTCTATGTTTTGCTCAGTATTGACTGAACAACCTGGAAAGTATGTGTCAAGAAGGAGTTCTAGCGACTATTTGCTAGTTGTAGTGAACGTACCGTCCACTTTCTGTAGTTGCTTCTAGTTTTGGGAGCTACCTGCCAGAATTTTGCGGAGTCTAGAGGAGTCAGACGCTCCCTCCACTTCTTCGCAGAAGGATCTCCAAGATTGCCTCTGAGCAGTTCGCTTACATTTTTTGTAAGACTTCAGACATTCTTTGTTTCTCTTCCAGTCTTCTTCTAGGCGAGCGTATTTTGCCCTGTTGAAAGCCTGTCTACTGCTACCTCGAAGCTTGCTCAGCTCTCCCGACTACCACCGAGGTTTGGATTTACCCTCGGTTTTCTTGGCGGACAGGTTTGAGCCAGACCTATGTAAAGGTTATCGTAACAGATCTAACTTGTGTTTCCAGCTCATTCACGTTAGTTGGAATAGTGAATGGCTATGTGTCTAGAGGTGTCCTATGTGTCCTCTCACTAGGTCTACGTACTTGTCCCAGTCTGTTTTCCTGATATTTCTGACAGGCTTGGGATTTGGTAAAGATTTTTTAATTTCTAAGGAGATATACCTATGGTCCGAAAAAAAGTGATCTTCCAATACCTTCAATTTCGCTAGTCTATCACTTAAAGAGCTAGAGCCGAAAGTGGCATCTATAACCTCTTGCCTATTGCATATAATAAAGATTGGCTTGCTCCCTATATTACATGTTTGGAGATTTGTGCTTAAAATATAATCAAAAAGGCACTCACCCCTTGTGTTGATGTCCGTGCTGCCCCACACCGAATGGTGCGCGTTGACATCTGCACCGACAATCAGTTTAGCCCCCAGTTTTTGTGACTGTACTACCAGGTACATAAAAATTTTCTTTGGTAACGCGTCGTGATCGTGATCAAAGTAGCTACTTGACAGCCAGCTCTAGGCTGATGGTGACTTGGTCGGCATCGCTTCTTACTAGCACACACGCATTGGGTCCGCATCCAAGACCATGTACTACCCACGGTATATAAGGTTGGCGGACACAACTGTGTGATGGAGATTTATCTTGATTACCATCATCGTTACCGGTCTCCGCTTCCACCATCGTCTTCTCAGCATCTTCGTCTGAGGCCAGCAATCCCTCCTCATCCCTTAGAGTGGCTTTTGCCGCCCTTTCAAGAAGAGAGTAGAGGCTGCCATCAGTAGATGCTCTCCTTTGCGTACCCTGTGGTTCCCGAGCCTTAGAGGACGATGCACCTGGATCTTTTTTATTCTGTGGCAACCCGTCCTTATTGTAGATTTTCATCGTTACTGATGTGATACCATAGTTAATTACACCGCCAGATCTTTAGCGAGTCCGTACTGACCACAAACATTAAAGTGCGGAACTCACCTTTTGGTTCCTACATCTTAGTGACCTTCCAGGTCGATGTTGGTAGCTCGGGGTTGCATACCCTGACCATTTCTAGCACCATCATCGGGTCTGATAGCTTGCTGGTATCCATGCCCTCGCCATTGGTAGGCAGGGGATGTTCTCCCTTGCTATTACCTCGAGCTTGGATCCGGGCCATACCTCGCCAATCCTGGAGATGGCTATTTTCTACTTTGATCCGCACGGGCGATTAGCTTGTTGTGGTTTTGGTGGCACCCGCTATCGCGACAGAAGGGAGCCAGTCAGTGTTACTTTTGTCAACAACCGCCCATAATTGCTGGCTGCTGACAGCCTCACTGAAGGATTTAGGAGTCCACAGATTTTTGGGCTTTTTGGACTCATGACTACTTGATGTGAGATCATCCGACCTCTGTCGTTTGGGTGACGGATTCGGTTTAGGAACTTGTGGGAGTCCCTCCTTTATCTTCTTGGCCCATAGGACAGAAGGTTTCTGCTTCTCCGATCATTCATCTTCTGGAACACTCCTCAAGTGTTCCAGTAATCTGAGAGCCGATCGCATTTCCTTAAAGTTGCGCTTTGGAGCATCAGCTACAAGGGGTGTCGGCAATATTACCTTTACGGCGCCGTTACTTCCTCCAGGGTTGCTCCCGGCTACCGCTGCTCCCATGAGGTAAGTGGCCCTGTTAGGCAGAATAGTGCTACTACTTCCACTAGGCTCGGTGGTCCCAGTTTCGGTAGTAGGCAAAAGTGGGTTTGCAGTTAAGGACTGCATGTCCATATTCATTTTCTTAGTTTTGTTTATTTGGACTTACACCTCTCTAGAAAAATTTCAGTTAAAAAGAAATTCTTTCCTACAGCAGGTTTTGAACCACCGAACAGGCAATGTATAGAAATTAAGAAAAAACTTTCGCCACCGCTCTACCGATTGCAATATGAAATATTTTTGATAATATCGGCTTAAAAATTTAGCTGAATACAGGGCCGAATGCTGGGGCGGAGTGCAGCCGATAGTCCAGCTTATAAACATTATTAAATTTCAAAATGAACGCGTTACGTTCATTGATTAGGAGAGTATTCCTGCAGAAATTTGGTGAATGTGGTCTAACTATTCCGAGATCTTATAGGAATTATTAAATGAAAAAAAATGTTTACAAAAAACAAAAATTGCAAAAAAAAAAAAATATGACAAGTACAAGAAAAAGTATAAAACTAAACACAACGAATTGTTTTGGTTCTTTTCCTCAAATAAATAATTATCAATTTCTTACAATGAAATAACTTCATAATATTACATTACTTTTCTAAAATGGGAGGTTTAGCTGTAATGCTTGCAGCAGGCTGTTAGATAGCAGACGTTATGCTTGCTGTTAAACAGCAGATCGAATTCAGAATTATGAACTAACTGCTCCTGAGCTCTTTTTTTTATAGGGTAAGGGCTAGTGAGTCAAAAAGCACTTGTACCACTCAGACTCTTGGTCCATTGTACTATATTACTCCGTTTAGTCAAACCTCATTATTTTCAGAAACTTAAACATATTGTCTAAACCTAAAGACTGAAAGTCACCCAGTCTGTTGACGTCTGACCCAAAAGTGCTCCTTCTTATCCAGCAAATGTTCGGTTGTCTCTGCTTCCTCTTGACAAGAGGGGCACATTGTGTCAGTCGCAAGTCCCATTCTAGAAAGATGGTTCCTAGTTTGGTTGTGTCCCGTGACGGCACCCACCAGTAATCGACAGTCTTTCCTGCTGAGTTTGAGCAAGAATTCCTCCGTTTTGCTGTTGGGCGCTTTTAAGAAACCTTTTGTAAGTTTGCAGGTATCAATAGCCAACTATCTTCTCTTATGGACTTTGTCCATGTAGTTTCTGATCCAGAGATTGACTCCTGCAGAGCTTACGGGAATTATGGGTTCAGGACCCACAGGTTGAGTGGTTGCACCGATTCTGGCTAGTTCGTCAGCCGCTTCGTTGCCACCAATGCCTTTGTGGCCTTGAACCCATAAAAGAGTGACTCACTGTATTACATTTAGAAATGTTGTTCAGCGTACTCTTGCAGTCAGGAACAAGCTCAAAGGTAACTTGGACACTATCCAGGGACGAAAGTGCCGCCTGACTATCGCTGCAAATGGCAATATTGTGTCCGCGTTTCCTGTTCAGCCTGATCCAGTCTGCTGCCTGAGAAATAGGGTAGATTTCAGTTTGAAAAACTGTAGCACGATTCCCAAGTGGGTAGGACTCCTTCACTAAGTCGTTCAGGAACCAAAACGCTGCAGCTCTTTCTGGTGTGAGGGAGCCGTCAGTATAGATAACAATTGTGAAGCTATCAAAGAGTTCCTGTGGTTGAATCCACATTTCTCTATGCGTGAGCTCCACTTTATAACCATTCCGCAGGGAAACTGTCAGTGGTATAATATCAGAAGGTAGAGACAATGGTGAACCATGTCTATCGAACTTTTCCAAAATTTTACCACGCCTAAATGCATCTACCAAGTCCAGCGGCAGCAAATTCAACAGCGTATTAGGAGAGTCAGCGGCTGTGGTGCACATGGCTCCGGTAATGCCCAAGCAGACTTCTCTTTGCAGCTTGTTTAGCACCTTGATTGTCATTTTCAGACAGGTTCTTGGCCACCATACTACAGCTGCATAGGTTAAGATTGGTCAGGTTGTAGTTGTGTACAACTTATGTACTATCTTAGGTTTCAATCCCTATGTTTTACCATAAGCTCGTCTACACTGCCGGGATTCAACATGGGCCTTATAGCTAAGCTTTTTATCTAGAGTGACCCCTAGATATTTCATTTCGCTGTGTATCTCTAGTGTGCATCCCTTCAGCCTGAGAGGTAGGATGCTGTCGGCCTGTCTCTTCCTAGTAAAAAGTATTAATCTCCATTAATGACTTCCAAAGATGTCCTTCGACTCCGACTGTTGACTGTCAGTCAATTCACCAGTGTCATTGGAGGCTCTGATCACCGCCAGTTGGGTACTTGCTGCCACCCCAGGCTGTTGCTTATCTGTCGGCTTATCCGGGCGCTCCGAAGCACGGTTTTTCAGTCTGGTCAGTAAGACCTGTCTCCATGCTCATTGGTGTTTCCACAGCTGTCGCATTAGAGTTGGAAGAAGGTTTCTTCCTCTTTCTCTTCTGAGACTTTGCGTTGCGTTAGGTCCAGTCGTTCCCTTGCGGCTCCGCGAGGCAGCTCCCATCTGGGTCACTGAGTCTCCCAGAGGACCTTCCGACACCTTTGGAATAGGTCCTCCTTGAGCGTGACTGCCTATCGTGGAGCCCGTGTTGCTTTCAGAACTAGCTACAATGATTGGTTCCTGGTTAAATTTGACTCTAATCTGGTCCAAATCATTTGCCGCCGGAGCCGTA
The DNA here is from genome assembly GCA_037044495.1 of Stegana nigrithorax. Lineage (NCBI taxonomy): Eukaryota > Metazoa > Arthropoda > Insecta > Diptera > Drosophilidae > Stegana > Stegana nigrithorax. Next base: position 5,758 of record JBAMBQ010001610.1, on the reverse strand, counting down.
GTGCCGCTGGTTGTTAAAACTAGTTCAAGACCGGGTGTTAAACCGTATTGTACTTGGTTATGCCTTCCCAGCTGCGATTTTGGAGGTTTTACCGACGATGCCGGCTCACCCTCCAGTAGAAGACACTCTATCGATTCAGACAGAGTTGACAATGTTGTTTTTGTTTTTAATTTTTTTGGTCTTGTATGATTTCAATTGCTTTTGCTCTTAATTAATTATCATTTTTGTGCAGTATGTAACGTAAACATGCGTTAAAAGAAGAAGGAATATATCAGTCTATATGAATTACTTAGTTTCTTCTTTTTTTTTGGCAATGAGCGCTAAATAAAAAAATTAAAGAAAATTAGATTTGTGCATAAGGCACACACGAAAAAGTGCAGCAGGAAAAATTTGTATACAAAAATTTAAATATTAAAATTAAAAAATTACTGCCGTAAACCTTTGCTGTCCTATATTACATTAAATTTTAGACATTACTATGTTCCAATATTACTGCCTGCGTTGCAGTAGAAGGCATTTAGAAAGACGGAAAATATAATCATATATGTTGTAATCACAACAGTGTGAATGAAAGGGAACGTCCATGAAGAATGTGGACAACTCTATTACACTTGACCCCGTGGTCTGTTTTGGAATAGAAGGTGACGCCAAGATATTACAGAAAACGGACCACTCTTAATAATGTTTGGTGGCGTTCTCATTAGAGCGCCAGCATATTGTATGTATGACGTCACAGAAAAATGGCTTTTTGTTTTATTGTCTGAAATGAAATTTTTACGAAAATATTCACATGCATAACATTGGTTGTTAAACACAATTTTGGTTTTATTTAATTAATTCATTTTTATTGTGCACTGTATTTCACTAATTGTGTCTTAATTGCCGCCACCTGCTGGCTTTTCAACATCAATTAAAAAAAAACTTTATAAAAGAATATATACTAATAAGTAAATAAATTAAAATAAGGAATGCTAAAAAAAATTAATAAATAAAAAAAAGTCTGAACTTTTTTGTTTAAAATTTCGGATGAAAATACTGATGCAAAACATATTTGCCAATCGTCCAGCTTAAAGACTTTATTATTATTAAATTAAATGTCGGCGTTGTTACTTTAACTTGTTTTGAATATTCAAAATTTATATATTTAAATTCGAATTAATTTGTATTATGTTTGAAATTTTTCATTTAAAAGTAGTACATAAAACATTTTTACTTTAATTTTATTTATTTAAAGAAAGAAACGCGCAGTGTTAGTTGTTTCGGACCGATTGCTTTATATTAGAATGGCAAATGTAGTTGCAACTCTGGAAAACATGTTGAAGAGTTGAAGCAAGAGGGGTAATTGTTTATGAGTTAGTATGTTAGAGCGGGACGACAGTATGAATCTCACTTGTTTGCTTATTATCATGGATGAGAAAATTTTATATTCGCTAACGAAAGAGTAGATATCGCACAGACAACATTTCATACGACACACGTATACACACAGAGTTCATTGTTGTATATCAACCACACATTTTTTTACCTATAAGCAAGAAAACGTACGCTATGTTAGTATGCGTAAATTTTGTTACGCTATAAAATTTGTCGATGCGTAAAGATGAACCTTGCTAGATACGACAAAATTGTTTCTTGACTTTTGAAATTCTCCCCCGCTATAGATGCAGCATCAAAAAAATGAGGTGATGATATCGTAACGCTGGTTTCAATATTTTTTCTGCTTCTCCCCCACAGATTCAATTATACGTTAAAAGTAAAGAATTTTAAAAACGTTTTGGATAATTCGTGCAAAGTTGCAAAGAAAAGAAAGCTTTCGAAGGGCAAGAAATAAAAAAAACGCGACAACAAAGAGAGCGTGTTGCTAAATAGCAACTTTACTGAGATTAGCCTTTGATTAAATTTTGGATTACCATTTAGGAATGTAAATTTTAAGAGCTGAATAACAAAACCATGGCATGTTTAAAATTTTATATTTTTTTGTATATTGTACATATTTTAATGTCATTCTTACTTTTTTATTCTACTTGCACATTGTCTTGCTAGTACATAAGTAAGTGCACTGAAAAGAAATAGATTACCATTGTGTGGATTTTTTTTAGAATTTTTAAGACTAAAGTTTAATTATTAAGGCGAATTGTTTTTATTTTTTGTCTGTGTAAAGATGTTCTTATATTCTTTTATTATGGTTCATGAAATCGATTACATCGAATTTTTTTTTGCCATTGGATTGATGTCGGCAATGCCGCATTTCACTATTTGTTAATATATTTTTTTTACGTTATTGTACGCATATAGTGAGTTATGAATGCATAAGCGCATCATAATTTGACCATAATTGCCACACGACCATGGATATTTTTGGTCCTGGGAACCCTAAGGACTGTTTCATCGCATAGAAGTGTAGGCATGAGTGTCAACTATTTGTCGTTGATTTTTGGTTCTGACAAATGTGGGTTTTCCCTTTTTTCTTTAAGGATTTCCCTATCAATTCGTGTTGTCAGCATTTAAGGGCGGCCAGAACAGGCTGTATTCTCTATGATACCATGTTCTTTCGATCATGCAATTGTGTTTTCTATTGTTTGGCGACTTCGATCAAACATATTAAGAAACATATTGGATAAGTTTACCCTGATAATACAGATATAAAATGATTTTTCTTTGTTCATAATTTAATTCTTTACGTTTTGTCATTTTGGGTTACATAAGCAGCAGAATCACATCGAAATTGTACACAACATTAAGTTATTGCCTTATCAGCAAGTACAGCATGCATAATTTCCACGCAATTGAGGCAAATTTCATAGGAAATATGAAAACCACGTGTACTTTGTTGCGAGGCAAAATTCTTTTGTGAGATCGAAATTTTCGGCAGAAAATGATTGCGCCTCAATAGCTAGCTAACGGATCTTCGTATATGATCCGTAGTTGGGTTTACTTGTTGTGAAAATATGCCTTTAGCAGACGAGCAACATTTTTTTTCTATTTTTCTCATTGTTGTTATTTTATTAAAATCAAATTTTTGCATGAAAACTAATAGGCAAAATACTTAAGTGACTCACTGTATATACATTTTTTTGCAGTGTGGGATTAAGTTAATGTTTCTTTAAGTAGGTTTAATGTTTCTTTAAGTAGGTCCAGTCCGTTATCTACCCCTGAAGTTAGTTATCACCCCACACTTCAGCTGGAGTTTCAGTTGAAGTCTCCCTCTCTTTGTCAACCCACAGAAAAATTGTCAAGACTTTTTCTTTCGAAAAAACTAATTTTAATAGGTTGTGTCTTTTACTTTCAAATACAGATTTGTTAGTTATGGATTCCTTGGGTGATATTGAACAGGCTGTCCAGTTTTTTACGAGGGTTGCCTTTTATATTTCGGGATTAGAGAACAATAATAAATATTAATCATCGAAAATAGCTTTATTGTTTTTTAAAATATTCCCCATTAAGATCTATACACTTTTGCATGCATTTGAACCAAGTGTCGAAGCACTTTCGCCACTCTGATTGAGGTATCTCTCAAATATGCATTCTGAACGCATCAACCGCTTCTTCAGGTGTCGAAAAACGTTGACCTCTCATTTTATTTTTTACGTACGGGACTAAAAAGAAGTCATTCGGTGCCAAGTCAGGACTATACGGCGGATGACTCATCAAATCGATGTTTTGAAGCTCGCATTGTCGTGGTGAAGAGTGATCCGTCTTCGGCGGTTGATTTCTTGGAAGACAACTGGCAAGCAAATGGTTGTGTACCACTCAGAATTGACTGTTCTGCGCTGTTCTAGTGGTACGGTTGCGACATGTCCGGTTTTTCCGAAAAAACAGGCGACCATTTGCTTGGAAGTGCTCGTGCGCAAATGAGCAACTTTTGTTGGATTTGGCTCATTTTGAAACACCCATACAGTCGACTGCTGTTTACTTTCGGGCTCATACGCGTTAATCCACGATTCATCACCTGACACGTCATAGACGTGTTTCGAAGCACCGCGATGGTATTTTTGGAGCATTTCTTTCGACTAATCGACACGAGCCATTTTTTTGAGCGATTGACAATTTATGTGGGATCCAACGCGAACAAATTTTTTTGAGGGTCAAATGTTCATGCAATATTGAATGTATGCTGGTCCCACTAATGCCTAAGGTTGTCTCAATCTCACGATAGGTCACATGACGATCTTGCAATATCAGTTGTCGCACAGCATCAATGGTTTTCGGAACAACTGATTTTGGACGACCTTCACGAAATTCGTCTTGGAGTGAACTACGACCTCGGTTGAATTCACCATACCATCGATAAACACTTGTCCTTGATGGAGCTTCATCGCCAAAAATGAGTTAAGTTCATCGATTAACTGTTGTTAAGTTAATCCACGTCGAAAAATAATCGCACGAAAATTTTCACGATTTAATTCCATTTATTGGGCGAGATGAATCTTTAAAGTTACTGTAAACAACATAAATAGCGCTCGTATGTCCAAACGTTCTGGGTACATATAACCTCAAAAATGTCAAACTTTACGATAGAGCTGGCAGTTACCAGATTGAAACATTAGGGTTGCCCAATCCCGAAATATAAAAGGCAACCCTCGTAATATGACTTTATATAAATATTTCAATAAATGTATACCGAAACTTAGAGTTACTCAACAGTTAGATAGGCCTCCGTGGTTTTCCCGAGATTTAGCTCGCTTAAAAAATAAAAAAAATCGGCTTTTATTAAATTCAAACCATCAGGTCGGACGGTTGACTATGCAAATTATGTTGTCGCGCGTTATAATTTTCGCCAGTTGAGTAAGGCTTGTTATTTTTCGTATTTGTTAAAAGAAAAATCAAAAATTAAACGAGACCCGAAATCCTTTTATAATATCATTAACTATAAACGTAAGTGAAATACTTTTTCATCTATAATGAAACTCGAAGGTTTAAATAATTGCAACATATCAAACCTTCTTGCTAATGTTTTTCAAAGCAACTATAACTTTAGCTCGCTTGAGTCTTCAACGGTCCCGTCGGTGTGGAAGGAATCTTTCATATTTCCACTCTATAAAAAAGGGAGTAAAATCGATATATCTAATTATCGAGGTATTGCTAAATTATGCGCAATACCAAAACTCTTGGAACATATAATTACTGATAAACTTCAGTATTATATTGTTCCAAATTTAAGTACTTCTCAACATGGTTTTTCAAAAAAACGGTCCACTGTTACAAATCTCTTAGAGTTTACATCTTTTGTATTTCGTGGTTTTGCATTAGGTCGGCAAACAGATGTTATCTACACTGACTTTAGTAAAGCTCTTGATAGTGTTTGCCATTCATTACTCCTAGGAAAACTTACCAAGTTTGACTTTTCCCCCAGGCTTGTACTATGGATTGATAGCTATTTAAACTCTAGGACACAAAAAGTTAAGTTTAATGGCTGTGTCTCAAAAAATATTTTTGTTCTCTCTGGTGTTTCTCAAGGTAGCCATTTAGGTCCTTTGCTATTTAACATTTTCATAAATTATCTTCCATCAGTTATTAAGCATTCTCAAGTGCTTATGTTTGCCGATGATGTAAAACTATGTTTTACTCTTGATTCTTTTCATCATCAGAGTCTGCTCAAAAAGACCTCGATCAGCTTTCTAAATGGTGGAATGATAATTTTCTTTTCCTAAATTGTGGAAAATGTAAAGTGATGTCATTTAATCGTAGCAAACCCTTGTTATATACCTACTCTGTAAACGGTTCTTCTTTAACACGTGTTTACGAATTTAATGACTTA
>JBAMBQ010001609.1:0-57380 GCA_037044495.1 Stegana nigrithorax | reverse complement strand
TTATTTATCAGTAATAAATACACGGGTTGGCAAATGTTTCGTCATGTTGCAGATGACAATATTAACCTATCGGAAAACATCACAGCAACTAACCAACTAGAAAAGGAAGTTTTTAGATTTACCAACACGATCCAACTGGCGGCCTGGCGCAGTAATCCTGTCTATAGTAGCAATCAACGTTGTCAGAAGCTTCCACGTGAAATTCTTGATTTAATTAAAAAAAAAAATATTCTTCGAAAAAAATGGCAACTATCGAGATACCCAGCTATAAAAACACAATTAAACTATCTGACAGCCAATATTAGCACATTGATTCGACAATTTAGGAACGACCAGTTTGGTTCGTACCTGAACAGTTTATCGTATGAACGAAATACAGACTATTCACACTGGAAACGCATAAAACAACTAAAACGGCCGATGGTGCAAAGAACACCAATTAAAAAAGCTAATGGATCCTGGGCTAGAAGTGACAGCGAAAGGGCTGAACAATTTGCCAAACGTATTGCTGAAATTTTTGCCTTCAACAACACGACGAACTGCTCAATAAGTAATAACCACCAAATTGACTTTGAAACTGACTTACCATCTACAAACGAGATTGAAGTAATATTGTTAATCAACCAGGCTTTAAAACTCAAAAAGGCTCCAGGTCACGACCTAATCATAGCCGAAGTACTTATACAACTCTCATTAGTATGCATCTATAAGCTAACGCAAATATTGAATGCTAAAATGCCTAAATGGTAGAATCGTTGAAAGCATTGCCAAAAATATTAAGCAACAAACTTTTTTTGTGAACTTTCCATGTCATCCTTTGTGCCAAAAACGTTATATGTATGAATCACTGGTTTTTGTGTTTTTATTCGAAGAAAAGAGCAGCTGGTGGACAATGATTACTGTGTGAAGCATACGGGGAACATGCACCACCAATTCAAAATATGTAAGAACTGGTTTCGGCGTTTCAACAGTGTCGATTTTGGCAGGACACCAATTTGGATCAGCTTGGAGTGATCGACTATGAGCTCTTCCAGCCTAACGAAACCATCACTGGGGAAAGTTAGCAACAACAATTTTTGCAATTAAGCCCAAGTATTGAAGCATAAACACCAAAAGACATGAAAATGTGATTTTTCAGCACTCCAACTTTCGGCTATATGATGCAAAAGTTGTCAAGGAAACTTTGGAGATAATTCAATGGGATGTTTTACCCCACCCGCTATATTCACCAGACATTACTCATTACAAATAGCCCTTGTTCCGGTCGATGACTCTTGGTTTTGGCGAGCAGCACTTCACCAAAGTTGTCAAATCCAAAAATCTGGTGAATTCTTGGATCACCTCAAAGATGATGAATTTTTTCTACATGGAGTTCGTATGCTTTAAAAGTTTATGAAAAATTTTTTGAGGAATACAAATGAGCTGATTTGTCTCCTAAACGGAAGAAGGCCAAATCATCCAAAGCAAAAGTTACCTCCTACGATAGTTATTAGTGATTAGGACAGCCCAAATATTCCCAATTTTTGAAATCCGGATAGTTTGCAAGTGTATTTAACTCCTTTTTAAGTTTCTCCTCCAGGTTTTCTTGTTACAGCAGATAATACAGTTGCTTCTAACGGTCCTTAGGGTTCCAAGAAAATATCCATGGTCACATCGCCACACCGCAAGGCAAAAATCGCTGATTTCACTATTTTCAATATTTAACGCTTAATTTGGATTGCGCCAGACCATGTGACTCCCATCTGATCCGATGCTTCCATCACTGAAGATTACGCCCATCCAAAACTTCAAAGTCGTAGTTTTGTTGCTCCTTGCGAGCAACATATGTTTTTCTTTGTTCACTGACGAAACTAGCAATTTTTGCCTTGCCACACGACCATGGATATTTTTGGCTCTGGGAACCCTAAGGACTGATTCATCGCACAGAAGTGTAGGCATGAGTGGCAACTATCTCTCGTAAATTTTTCGTGGTGACAAATGTGGGTTTTCCCGGTTTTCCTTAAGGATTTCCCTATCAATTCGTGTTGTCAGCATTTAAGGGCGGTCAGAACAGGCTGTATTCTCTATGATGTCCTTTCGATCTATCTATTCTAAACATGTGATGTTGACTGAAAGCTATTTAAGACGTAGGTCCCAAAAAGTTTTATTTATTGGCTGTGTTTCTAAAAATATTAATGTCTATTCTGGTGTCCCGCAAGGTAGCCATTTAGGTCCTTTGCTGTTCAGCAATTTCACAGTTTTCTAAGAGAATCTTCATACTTGATTCTTTTCACCACAAGTAGAGGCTTTTGCAAGAACATTTCGGTCAACTTTCCAAATGGTGTAATGATAATTTTCTATACCTAAATTGTGAAAAATTTTAAATTATATCCTTAACTCGCAGTAAAACCAGGTTATTTTCCTACTCCATAAATTTTCTACTGTGCTTATGAATTTAACGATTTAGGTGTGTCGATAAGCCCCAAACTTAACTTTAGTTCTCAGATTCTCATTACTACCAATAAAACAAAAAGTGTTCTTGGCTTTATTAACCGATGGTCTAAATAATTTAATAATTCTTATGTCATCAAGCAGCTCCTTCTTCTTTCGTTCGTCCGATTATAGAATATGCTTCTTGTATTTGAAATCCGTAACTTACAAAATATTCTGATTGTATTGAATCTGTCCAAAAACAATTTCGCTTTTTGTATTGCGAGGATTCAATTTCATTAAAACCACTGCCAATTTAAATTGATTACTCTTGTTAACTTAGCTAGTCGGAGGTCCGAGTTATGAATTCTTTTTTTTCATAACCTAATAAACGTATATTTTCACTCTCCTTATCTTTTGCAAAAATAAAAAATTTAACATGCGTTAGCGTACAACAAAATGCTTTTTACTCATTAGACTTAACACTGCACGATCATCTATCTTACTGCATAATCCCTTTTATGTTATGAGTTTTGAGTTTTTGAGTTTGAGAAACTCGTTTATATGACTTTAGGGATTTTTCCGAATTATGATGAGTCACACTATTATATACTGCACTATTATATGAAAAAACCCAATCAATGCTAAATTGAGAGTAGTATACGATGCGTCACAGAAGTCGCTTACTGATTTTCTCAAGGTAGAGCCTACTATACAAAATGACCTTTACACGCTGCTTTTACGTTTTCAACACTTATATTGTATTGAGAACCAAGTAGCACGTACCGTTACATTCATATGAACTGAATATTGTAACCTTAGAACCTGCAGTGGCACCACACCTCGCTGTGCGCAGCTAGACTTATATGACGGATCCACAGAAAACCCAATATCAGATCGAAGCAGAAGCCATAAAATTGCAAGTTTATATTAAATACTTCCTTTGTGGATCGGATACTATTGAAGGCGTTCACCATCTCAAACGCAAAAATAAAGAAATTCTGTAAACGGAAAATCTTACAATTGCCAAATAACATTCCAACCTTGAAAGTTTCATCATTGACAACACTATAAAGGATCCTAATTTCGCACATATGGATGAAACATTTACACAAGAATGATGGAGGAGGATAGCAAAGTAAATGTCAAAGTTGGAGTCTTGCTACGCATACTTACTATCACAATTGTTTGATATTATTTATGGAGAGAGTGATTCGCATAGTGTGTTATATTTCATTCGACAACTCTCTGCTACTTTATCTACAATCGCATTTTGGAGATATAAGAAAAAAAAATCAAGCTGTCACTGGAGACAAAACACAACCCTGCAGATCTTGTATCCAGAGGATGTACGGTTCACGATCTGGAAAACTTTATTTAGTTTGAAGGACTTGAAGGCATACTTGCTGTTGAAGTACGAACAATGACCATCTGACAAACGAAATGGGTTTGACATCGAATACCTAATCAAGAGAAACGCAAGTCCTCGTTTATTAATACAATTGACTGAAATGGATTTTTCGATTTGTCTACTGAGCTAAGAAATCATCTGCAGTAATAAAGCTATCACCTTCACTACAAGGGCTGAAGCATGCTCTACATTGCATTGCTAGGAACATACAACAATTGTCCTTTGTTAAGGAAATTCTTGCGGTTTCCAAAAGAAAAGAGATAAAAACTCAACTAAAACACTTAACCCACTTTCCACAGGTTTCGAGTTACTAAAGGTTGAAGATCGCTTGGAGCTAACAAATATTCCCAAAACTCAGAAGTACTGTATATTACTTCCACTCAAGGATGACTTTGTTCTGTATATTTATCGTCAGAACTATTACGCAGGCCCTAATGCACTGGTACCCTTTATTCGCATAACGTTTTGGATTGTCAACGCTCTATATTTTACTCATCGTGTCGTGAGATTGTGCATACACTACATGGAATAAAGTCCAAATCTACAGCAGCAACCTATGGGAAATCTGCCCCGAGAGACTGATGCCATCTAAGCCATTTCACTGCCGCTTTGTGGATTTTTTTACCCAAGCCATGGATTATTATAAAACAGATCGGAAATAGAATTAAAAAGAAGAAAAATCCAATCTGTATCCGAACACAGAGGAGATGTGTTAACGTTTTTGGATTTGTTTGTAATATTATAAAATTTACTAATAATCCCGGCTTACTTTGTCACGTGTTTTGTGTAAAATTTCCATGTTTAATTTTATGTACAAGGTGAGTTCGAAAGTAAACAGGACTTTTTGAATCTAGCGCCCTCTAGTGGCGCCATCTATATGTCAACTGGTGCGTTAGAATCTGCTATCGTTTATCGACTTCCAGTAAAAATTTCATGACATTTCATCTATTGGAAGTGAGGTTATTGCGTTTTAAGTGTCAGTATGTTTTTGTCATCGGTGCGAAAATGAGCTTCGAACAAAGAGCCAACATAAAATTTTGTTTTAAAATTGGTAAAACTATTACCGAAACGTTTCAATTGATGAAACAAGTTTATGGCGATGATTGCCTATCCCGTAGCAGAGTGCACGAGTGGTTTCAACGTTTTCAAAGTGGTCGTGAGGACATAAATGACGATGAACATGTGGGCCAACCAAAATCCGTGATCACCGAAAATTCCATCGAAACTGTGCGTGAATTCATAAAAAATCAGCCGAAATCATCATTGAAATTCATGGAAATAGAATTGAACATCTCCAAAACATCGATTTATCGCATTTTGACCGAACATTTGGGCTTACAAAAGGTGTGTGCACGGTTTGTTCCGCACAAATTGACTGACGTCCAAAAATTGCTCAGAATTCAACATTCGAAGGACATCATTAAAGAGGCAAAAAAAGACCCGGACTTCCTTTACAAGATTGTGACTGGAGACGAAACGTGGTGTTTTCAATATGATCCCGAAACGAAACGCCAGAGTGCTGAATGGAAGGCGCCGGACGAGCCGAAACCCAAAAAATCGCGCCTGGAGAAGTCAAAAGTGAAGACAATGCTGATTTGTTTTTATGATTCCAAGGGTATTGTCCACAAAGAATTTGTTCCACCCGGCCAAAACGTTAATGCGGTATTCTACCTTGGAGTTTTGAAGCGTTTGGTGCGCCGTTTTCGACGTGTTCGGCCCGAATATCGCGAAGATGGAAGTTGGCGTTTGTTGCACGATAATGCGCCGTCTCATCGATCGACGCTTGTGTCCGACTATTTGACCAAAAATCACATTTTAACCATCAACCACTCCCCGTATTCACCTGATATGGCACCGTGCGACTTCTACCTTTTCGGAAAAATGCATTTGCCGATGAAAGGAAAGCGTTATGCAGACGTAGAGGCCATTCAAAAGGCTTGCACCGGCATACTGGCGGCCATACCGGGCAACGAGCTAAAACACTCGTTCGACATGCTTTTGGACCGTGCAAAACGCTGTATTAAAGCAGAAGGAGACTATTTTGAATAAAATAAATTGATTTTGCCGAAAAAACTATTTATTCTGTCTTTTTTTTAAAAGTCCTGTTTACTTTGGAACTCACCTTGTAAATAGTATACACATAATTTAATTTTTGATTTTATTAGTTTTAAATTAATTCGTTTAAAATAGATTTTGCACAAACCCGTTTGCCCGCATTACTTTGGGAAAAGTTCCTTGCGTAAACCGTATCGCCAACCTTGAAGTCATGTATTTGACTGCGCAGGTTGTACGCGTGAGCGTTTTTAGCAAGAGCAGTTTGTGTATTCATTCTTGCTAAGTTACGGATAACGTCTAGATAATTAAGCCTAATATCATTCGAAAGCACATTTAGTTTCCTAAGGAGGTTGTAGTCCTGTCCGTTTAAAATCATATTTTGCCCGAAGGTCAAGAAATAAGGATAGTATCCAGTAGCCGTATGTAGGCTAGACCTGATAGCCCCGTTAATCTCGTTTAACCGTTGATCCCACAAAGTGTGATCTTTGTCGACATACTCCCTAATGGCTGCTAAAATAGTCCTATTTAGTCTCTCACTAGCGTTAGCCTACGGAGAATAGACGGCAGTTCGCCGAATCTTTTTCTCATACCACTCCGAAATCGTGGCCTAACGACTATGCCGTTAAGGCATTCACCCGGTATAATATCTCGGATGCCGGACACTCGTGGTCGGGGATGTGAGGGGACCAGAAGTGCCTGAAAAAAATTGTGCGTTTGCATGGTTAGTTGTTCTAACATGGTCATTTGCTGGTCCGCCACTTGCTTACGTACTGCGCCTAATATGTCAGTGCGTAACCTATTCTGGTCCCTCCGCTGCTCTATTGGATTGCGGGGCAGTGGCGGGGTCTTTGTCGCTTCTGGTTCCTGAAACCTTTTTCCGGATCTTGTGGTCGACCCCCATCTTGGGACTGCTCCTTGGTTCGGGAATTGGTATGTCTTAATTTCGACTGTTGTCGCTTCTGTGGTCGCTGTCGTGCGGGGAATCGCTTCCTGCTCACACGATAGGATGTCACGGGTACTTGCCGCAACAGTTGTTTAGCTTAAGTGTACCGCGTTTTCTTCCTGTTTTTCCGGACCACAGCGTAAGCACCTTGCTTCCAACTGTGGACTACTCACGAGGCATTCCTCGTAGTACCGGTGACCGCAGGGTCTTCGTTTCATCACAAGACGGTTGGCATCTAGTGATCCCTTGCACACGGGACAAAACCCGTTTTATTTTTCATTTTGGCCTGTAGCCAGATTATCATTACTATGTGTCAGAGTCATTTTAGCTAAGCTCACCGCAACCAATCTTAGTAACAAACTACTTTATTATATGTATCGGTGGATACTGGATAACTACGAGAATGTTGCTCCTAAGTTCAACTGTCCTAATGCAATTCCTGTGCTCTGGTTGATCAGTAAGCTATGCACTGAAAAGCTCGCGGCAAGATTTAATTCACCTAGACTGTGACCGAAAACACGTAATGGCTATTCCGCCAACAATCACACCCAATGTCATCGGTTTCTATCCCATGTTGTCACTCCCTAACAATAGTTTATCACTAAATGTTTACTATTATTTAGCGGGACTTAATCAATATTATTGTTATGTAAATGTAGGTTTATTCTTATAATATCATAATGTTCTTCTTGGCTGAACATGTACTCGGAGTCCCTCATAAGGTCAATCAGAGAAAAAGAGAGAGAAAAAAAAAAGTTAAAGAAAAGGATAAAAGGGTGCTATTGCCTACGGGTCCGATAGTTGTTCTCTGCCAGGATAATTGAAGAGTCATCTGGTCCGGTCAGCCAATTCGGGAATACCCGAATTGTAGCCGCAAGGTCCAGGAGCAAATCGCTCGTTCAACCTTCCGTGTAATTTGCTTCCGTTCAAGATGCGAAGGCCTAATACAGGGATGTGAAGGGATTTGAGTTAAGCATGGGACGCGCCCAATTCGATTATTTTGGTCTGAATACATGCCTTAGGTTGCTTGAACCTAGGTAGGCGTCGGCGCAGAGTGCTGGTCCACCCCGGTCAGCCAATCCGAGAATTGCAGCCTTAAGGTCCAAGGGTGGAAACCAACTGCTTTTCTTCACCGAGGTACCGTGGAACTAGCATATTAACCCTTATCTCCGGCGGAATCTTGCCGAGTACATCACCGAGCTATCCATTCCAGTCAGCCAATCCGGGAATACATAGAACAAATCAAAATACACGCAAATGCCTAGGTAGTGTTGTTACTAGAATTTCTAGCGTTACTATGAAGCATGGGTGCTTCCTAGCGCAGCGGTGTTCCATCTGCGAGTCATCACTGATCTGTCCCTTCCGGTCAGCCAATACGGGAATACCCGAATTGCAACCGCGAAGTCCAGTAAGTAACCTTCACTACTGACTTCTCGTTTCAGGTCAACCGATACGCTACATGCACCCACGACCTATGCCAAAATTTATGACCTGCTGATGTTATGCAAGCCTTTGTTGCCTCACGTTGGCCCTCATTAGGTAATGTGTTCACCGGATACCAGATCATATAACAGCGCCTGTTTATTGTACTAGTCGTGCTTAGTTTGCGTTCCGCTGTTTTTATTTAGTTACTAAATTGTGCGTTATCAATAGTGCATTTCTCATAATTATCGATGGTGGCATTAGAATTATTCGGTGCTCTCTGGTGAAATCATTTTATAAAAATTAAATTTCTTTGTGATTAATTTTGTAATTTTGGTGATTTGCATTGTTTTGTTTTTGTAAACAAATAGCGAACACCTGTTTTCTGCGCGACTATAGTGTAATTGATGCATAGTGAGGGACTGTTTTACTTTTTTCTTTCAGACTTTCACTTTCCTTTTTTAGTACTTTCTTCTGCTTTATTAAATTTTAATTGCATACTTTTTGGCTCCTGCTTCCTATCAAATCATTAATTTTGAATATTTTAAAATTTTTTCTAATTCATTTTTTCCTTCTTGTTGTTACGCGAAGTGTAAGAAATCACTTGATGCTGCTAGCGTTTCTGTATCGTGTTGGATTTGCGATAACCATGCACATGTCGCTTGTGCTGACTTGAATGGTCGAATAGTGGACAGCATTGCCAAAAATAATGGCTTGCGCTGGTCGTGTCCTGACTGCCGCCCTTCGGAAATTAATTTTTCCAAATTTGTTATGAAATCCCGTAATGCCTTTTCGGAGTTAGTAAAGGATTATAAACGACTAGGTGAAAAATTAGAAGATTATGAAAAATCTTTTGAGGAGTACAAATGTTCTGATTTGTCTCCTAAACGGAAGAAGGCAAAATCTTTTAAAACAAAAGTACCCCTCCAATTGTTATTAATGCTGATGACAGCCTAAATACTCCCAGTTGCTCAAATCAAAATAGCGACCAGGTGTATTCAACTCCAATGTCAGTTTCTCCTCCAGTTTCTTTTGCTGTGGCAGTTAATACAGGTGTTTCTAACCCTGCTATTGTGCCAACTATACAGCCTTCAGTCAAAATTTCACCTAAGCCCTTAGTTGTCGTTCCTGTCACTAAGGCTGTCTTTGTTTCCCGGTGGGCCATTGACACCACGGAATGTGATGTTAATCATTATATAGTTTCTAAATGTCCATCCATCTCTAATACTATTATAAATAAATTTAAGTTTGCCCATAACCGATCTATTTCTTCGTTTAAAATTATAGTTCCGGCCGATTATTTCGCGGAATTGCTTAAACCCGACTTTTGGCCTAGTAATTGTATTGCGCATGAATATGATTACAAAGATCGAAAAAAAGCTCCACCTATTGTAACTAATTTAGTCCTGGTACCAAAAAACTCAAAAAGCGCGGCAAAACAGAGAAAAAAGTAAATAATTCTCAGCTGTCAACTCTGTTGGTATCTTTTCAAAACGTTAGTGGAATTAATTCTAAACTTAAAAGGTTATTTCTCGATAGCTTTTCTTTTGATTCTGATATTATTGTCTTTGTTGAAACCTGGCTCCGCCCTGAAGTCCTTAACTCAGAAATCTTTAATAGTAATTTAGTAACTTTTAGGAAAGATCGGTCCGCGAGAATTAGTGGTGGTGTTCTGATTTCTGTCAGTTCGTCTCTATGCGCCGATGAAATACTTACCCCTTTCTCTAATAATATTGAGTTTCTTTGTGTTAAAGTTTTCGTTAACAATTGCAATATATTTTTGACTTGTTATTATATTCCACCTTCATCTGATGATATTACTTACATGGCTCATGTGGATTCTATAAAATTCGTCCACTCTTTTCTACAAACCACTGACTATTTATTAGTCATGGGTGATTTTAATCTCCCACTTGTATCTTGGTCCCCCTCTGAGCTTTCTAATTCCCTTGTACCTGGCTCTTCGTGTAAATTTGTTGATGTAATATTAGATGATTCTCTTGAGCAAATAAATTTTATTAAGAATAGTATGAATCGTACACTAAGTTTTTACTGATCGCGCCACACATTTTTCAGTGCGTAGGTCTAATCCGTTATCTACCCCTGAAGATAGTTACCACCATACTCTTCAGCTAGAAATTCTTATGAAGACATCTTCATCGAATTCACCTAGTGGGAAAGCTACTAAATCTTTTTGTTTTAGAAAAACTGATTTTGGTAAACTTAACCAGTTTCTCTTAAATACTGATTGGTCGGCTTTAAATTCCATGGGAGATATCGATGAAGCTGTGCAGTTGTTTAATAAAACTTTATTAAAATTTTACAAAAAATGCGTTACTAAAGTTAAGGTTTTCCCTGAGTCAAATAGACCAGCATGGTTTTCTCGCGATTTAATTCGGTTGAAAAATCGAAAAAATCGTCTGTTTAATAAATTTAAACGTACCGGTTTGGCAGTTGATTATGCAAATTACACTGTTTCGCGCTACAATTTTAAGTAATAAATCTTACTATAATTCGTATTTAATTAACGTTAAACTCAATATTAAACGTGATCCTAAGTCGTTCTATAATTTTATTAATTCAAAACGCAGGTCTTATTCTTTTCCCTCCATTATGAGGCTAGGTAATGTTGAGGGATGTAATAATGCTGATATTTCTAACTTATTTGCTAGTTTCTTCCAAAATAACTATAGTGATAGTTCTGTCTCACGTAGTTTTTATTCTGACCCAAGTAATGGGGCCTCTTACCCAATTAATTGCCCTGTTATTGATGAAAGAACACTTCTGTCTTATTTATTGTCTATTGAACCCACTTTTTCTGTTGGCCCGGATGGTATTCCTGCATGTGTTTTAAAGTACTGTGCTAGCGCTTTACTTCTTCCTCTTCGTAAATTGTTCAATTTATCGCTTACGACCTTTTCTTTTCCTATTGTATGGAAAGAATCCTACATTTTGCCTCTTCATAAAAAAGGTAGTAAAAGGGATATTTCAAACTACCGAGGTATTGCTAAGCTATGCGCAATACCAAAGTTGTTGGAACATATAATTACTGACCAGCTTCAGCATTATATTATTCCGAATTTGAGTATATCTCAACATGGCTTCTGTAAAAAACGCTCAACAGTTACCAATCTTTTGGAGTTCACTTCACTTGTTTCCAGTGGATTTGCCCATTGTTTTCAGACAGATGTTATTTATACTGATTTCTGTAAAGCATTTGATAGTGTTTGCCATTCGTTGCTTCTTACCAAATTAGATAGATTTGGCTTTTCGCCTAAACTTGTAAGGTGGATTGATAGCTATTTAAGAGGTAGGTCCCAAGAAGTTTTATTTAATGGCTGTGTTTCTAAAAATATTTATGCCCATTCTGGTGTCCCACAGGGCAGCCACTTAGGTCCTTTGCTTTTTAATATTTTCATAAATGACCTTCCATCGGTTATTAAGCATTCTCATGTGCTTATGTTTGCTGATGATGTAAAACTTTGTTTTACTCTAGATTCCTTTCTTCATCAGAATCTTCTTCAAGAAGACCTCGACCAACTTTCAAAGTGGTGTAAGGATAACTTTCTATACCTTAATTGTGAAAAGTGTAAAGTAATGTCTTTCACTCGTAGCAAACCTAGGTTGTATTCCTACTCCTTAAACGGTTCTACTTTAGCACGTATTTTTGAATTTAACGACTTAGGTGTTTTGATGAGCCCGAAACTTAACTTTAGTTTTCACATTCTCATGACCACTAATAAAGCTAGAAGTGTTCTTGGTTTTATTAAGAGATGGTCTAAAAAATTTAATAATCCGTATACCACCAAGCAGCTTTTCACTTCTCTGGTTCGTCCGATTTTAGAATATGCTTCATGTGTTTGGAATCCCCAACTCACAACATATTTTGACCGTATTGAATCTGTCCAAAAACAATTTTTGCTTTTTGCGTTGCGTGGATTAAACTGGAATTCTGCAATTCGTCTCCCTTCATACCATTAATTGATCTTCCTACCTTAGCTTGTCGGAGATCCGTGTTAGGTATTCTTTTTCTTCATAACCTGATAAATGGCAATGTCAATTATCCTTATCTTCTTGGGAAAATAAATTTTAACGTGCCTTCGCGTTTAACAAGATATTATTTGCCCATTAGACTAAACACTGTACGATCATCTTTCCTATTGCATGATCCCTTTTATGTTATGTGTTTGGCTTATAACTCGAACTATCATTTATTTTCTAACAGCCTCTCTCACACTTTAAAATCTTTTCTTACTTGTAGTTTTAATGCAATTACATAGAATTAGATACTTATTTTAATTTAGACTACTAATAGTCGTATTAATTTTAATTTAGTTTGTTTAATTTTTGTAATTAGTGTTTTTTAATCTATAAGTAAATAGTTGTTAAGTAGATAAAGCAGCTGTTGACCATTTGGTCGTAGCTGTGGAACAGACACTAGGTCTGGTTTCGTAAGTCCTCTTGCTTGGTTGTGCGCTACCACAACGTCTGCGAAAAAAAAAAAAAAGAGAGAGAGAGGTCACTACAATTAAGATTTACATTGGGTAGGTTGCTGGTGTTCCAGTGTAACCTTTTGGCCCCACGTTGGGCGCCAATTAGGTAATGTGAAAAAAAATCGAAAGAGATAGGGAGAGAGAGAAAATAAAAACACAAAAAAAAAAAAAAACAGCAAAGAAGTACAAAAAAAAAATATGGAAATACTAAATGCGAAATAAGTAATAAGACTAATAACACGAATAGTAAAGTGAAAGTACCGAAGTGATAAGAAATGAGAGTTGGGAGGGGGGTAATTGAGATTGAAGAGAGGGGGCAGAATAATAGGACGGATCAAAGTGGCATATAAACTGTGCATGAGTAGGACAACAAGCAAAAGAAAATAGCGTAAACACCACGAAGAAGAAAACGAAGCCTACTGTTACGACAGCTAAGAAAACAGGACAGCAAGAGCGAGAGAAGAAAAAGATGACGATCTTAGCCACCAATAGGGACAAAACAGAGATAGTGGACCGGCAACTTGAGAAGGAAAAGTGAAACTATAGGCAAGAATACGGAAGATCCCGACTATCGACATACTTTGCCAGAGGGAGAAGTGTGTTTTCCTCCGACACTTTCTGCACGTGCGTGGTCAACAACTATGTGCAGGTTTTAGTATACCGACAGACACTATTGTAGTTGTTTTTGTGTGGTACAGGTTCGGCTGCTTATGATAACTGTAGCAAATTGGAACAGAATGTATGCATTGTTTTTGCGTGTGCAAAAAAAAAATTATCATATGCATTTTTTTTATTGTTGATGCTCTGCTCTAATAGGATCGAGCCGAAAACAAAAACACACACCTACGTATTGTTGTTGTTGCTATTGCTTTGCTATTTATCAAAACAGAGTGCAATAGCAATGTACCCACGAATTTTCTTCTCGTTATTTTTTCTGTTTCGCATTCATGCGTTTGTTTGTTGACGTCTCTGGCTTGTGCTTTTTGCCTAGTTGCGCAGATATTTTAAATTGCGCTGTGACGTCAGCGTACTCGCTACTAAGTTGGTTAGAATATGAAATCGTGCAGTGATATTTGTTGACGTCACTGCCACAATCCCTTGTGGTCGCCTAGTACAATACTTATTATTTTACCTACCTTTACTCCGGTTTTTTTTTTATTATTATTATATATATATGTACATTCATAACTTTGAGAAGATAATTCGCTTCTTCTCTTTTACTTGCACCAACAAACACACTGGTGAAGACGACAAATTGTCTTGCGTCGAAAGCGAATTAAAACCTACATAGAAACATCCGACGACGGCATCATTTGAAAGCTTTCGACGGACTGACGTCACCAAAGACGTGCGTCACAGGGGAAAGGTGCGGTAAAAAGCGAGCACAAGAGGCTGAGAGATAGAATCGGTGCCTAACCATCGTTATTCGATTCAGAACGATTTTTAAACGTTTTTTTTTTGTTAATAAAATAAATAATAAAGGGTCGTTCCTAAGCGACTTAACAACTTCATACTTTCAGACCGATTACCAAAATGTGAATGCCAGAAAATTCAGTAAAGTCAAAATTTTCATCATGGGGTACGCGAACGAACAACGTTTACAAATAATAAAAATTTACTACCGAAATTCCGAGTCGGTGATCGTAACTTTAAGAGAAATAACGCTCAATTTTTTTTCGTAATTCGTAAAGCGCATTTTTGTGGATTTTGTGCCAGTGGCGTCATTGGGACGCTTTTTTCATCGATGAAAATGATCGTCACCTTACGGTAAATGGTATTCACCACAGAGAAATGTTAAAACGTAATTTCTTTGAGCAATTGCATGAATTAGATATCAGTGATATGTGGTTCAAGCTTTTTCGTTGTGTCTTGTAATAATCGTGCTTAGTTTGCCCTCCACTATTTTCATTTATTTTCTATATATAAACTTGTGTTCGATCACTTAATTGTGCGTTAACATTAGTCTATTTCTAATAATTACCGGTGGTGTCATTTGATTTATTCGATGCTTTCTGGTGAAGTGATTTTATTAAATTATAATTTCTTCGTAAATAATTTTGTACTTTTGGTGCTTTGCATTGTTTTGTTTTTGTAAACAAACAGCAACATCTGTTTTGTGCGCAACATTAGTGTAATTGTTGCATAGTGAGTGACTCTATCAATTTTCTCATTTAAACTTTCACTTTCCCTTTTTAGTACTTTCTTCTGCTTTTATCAAATTTACTTGAATACTTTTTGACTTCTGTTTCCTTTCAAATCCTTCAGTTAATTTTGCCCTGATTTGCTCATAAACGGAAGAAGGCCAAATTTTCTGAAACAAAAGTACCCCTACAATAGTTATTAGTTCTGATGACAGCCCAAATACTCCAAGTTGCTCAAATCACAATAGTGACCAGGTTTATTCAACTCCAATATCAGTTTCTCCTCCAGTTTCTTCTATTGCTGCAGTTAATACAGTTGTTTCTAACCGTTCTATTGCGCCAACTATACAGCCTTCTGTCATAATTTCACCTAAGACTTTAGCTGTCGATCCTGTCACTAAAGCTATCTTTGTCTCCCGGTTGGCCATTGACACTATGGAATGTGATGTCAATCATTAAGTTGCTTCTAAATGTCCATCCATTTGAAATATTATTATTAATAAATTTAAGTTTGCCCATAAGCAATCTATTTCTTCTTTTAATATTATAGTTCCGGCCGATTATTTCGCGGAATTGCTTAAGCCCGACTTTTGGCCTACTAATTGTGTTGTGCGTGAATATGATTAAAAATATCAGAATAAAGCACCACCTAATCTAGTTCCGGAACCAAAAAACGCAAAAGTGCGGCAAATCAGAAAAAAAGTAGTTCATTCTCAGCTATCCACTTTGTTGGTATCATTTCAAAACGTTAGAGGAATTAATTCTAAACTTAAAAGGATATTTCTTGATAGCTTTTCATTTGATTTTGATATTATTGTTTTTGTTGAAAGCTGGCGCTGCAAATTTTTCATTGCGTAGGCCTAACCCGTTATCTACCCCTGAAGATAGTTACCACCCTACTCTTCAGCTAGAACTTCTTATGAAGACATTTTCATTGAATTCAACTTTTGGGAAGGCTAGCAAATCTTTTTGTTTTAAAAAAAACGGATTTTGATAAACTTAACCAGTTTCTTTTAAATACTGATTGATCTACTTTAAATTCTATGGGCGATATCGATGAAGCTGTGCAGTTGTTTAAGAAAATTGTACCAAAATTCATCAAAAAGTGCGTTCCTAAAATTAGTGTTTTCCCTAAATCTAGTAGACCAGCATAGATTTCTTGCGATTTAATTTGGTTAAAAATCCGTAAAAATCGTCTTTTCAATAAATTTAAACGTACCGGTCAGGCAGTTGATTACGCAAATTATACTGCCTCGCGTTATAATTCCAATCACGCGAATAAATCGTGCTATAGTTCATACTTAATTAACGTTAAATTAAATAATAATTGTGATTCTAAATCGTTCTATAATTTCATAAATTCAAAACCCACATCCAATACTTTTCCCACCATTATGAAGCTGGGTGGGGTGCTAAGGGTACATCCCATGTTGATATTTCTAACTTATTTGCCAGCTTCTTCCAAAATAACAATAGTGATAGTTCTGTCTCACTTAGTTTTATTCCGACCCAAGTACAGGGGCCTCTTACCCAATCAATTGCACAGTTATTGATGAAAAAATGCTTTTGTCTTGTTTATTAGCTATTGAACCCACTTTTTCTGTCGGCCCTGCATGCGTTTTAAAGTACTGTGCTAGCGCTTTACATCTTCCTCTTTGTAAGTTGTTTAATTTATCGGTTACGACCTTTTCCTTTCCTATGGTATGGAAACAATCTTACATTTTGCCTCTCCACAAAAAAGGTAGTAAAAGGGATATCTCAAACTATCGTGGTATAGCTAAGCTATGCGCAATACCAAAGTTGCTGCAACATATAATTACTGACTAGCTTCAGCATTATATTATTCCGAATCTGGCTATTTATCAACATAGCTTCTCTAAAAAACGATCAACAGTTACAAATATTCTGGAGTTTACTTCACTTGTTTCCAGTGGGTTTGCTCGTTATTGTCAGACGGATGTTATTTATACTGATTTCAGTAAAGTATTTGATAGTGATACATACTACTTAGTACGCTATCCAAGACGGCCGACCAATCGTAATGGATCGCTTAGTTGGTTTACGGCAACAACAAATGGGGTGGTTTAAGCGAAGAGACAGAGAAAGAAACAGAAGATCCTGACTAACGACATTCTTTGCCAGAGGGTGAGGTATGTTTTCCTCCGGCACTCTCTGCACCTGTCTTACCAACGGCAGCCAATGAGCTACATGTTTAGGCCTTCCATTTACTAAGGAGCTCCTAACGAAGTCTAGAAACTCCGAGTCACGTCAGCCACTCAGAACAAACGCAAATTATTCCATTATTTATACAAACTATTTATTGCCTTATTGCTACTAATCCAAATTAACATAATAAAGATAAGTGCATTCAGCACTGGTTAGGTTAAACTCAACCAAAGGCCATAGCCAAAAATAAAAACTAACTAAAAAGAATTACTAAAATAATAAAAAAAAAAACTAACCAAAAGGAACACTCGTTCATATATGTATATATTTATCTAGGTACCATACGCACTCCAACTGGCATTTACATAATACTTACTCAACTCCGCTGGTATGTGAGCTCACTTATAGCAAAGCTGAAGTGGAAGAAATTTAAATTTAAAAAAAATTCATAACGCTCGCCAACGCTATATTATATGATCAGTCATACGCTCCCAACCGAAATGTTCGTTGTTGTGTAGCCTCTCCTTCAGGCATACTTTTTTTTCATAACCTGATAAACGGAAATATCAATTCGCTTTATCTCCTCGGGAAAGTAAATTTTAACGTTTTTTTTTTTTAGTTTTTGTAATCTTCTAATAATAATAATCTTTGTTAAGTAGATAAAGCAGCTGTTGACCGTTATCGGTCATAGCTGTGAAAAAGACACTAGGTCTGGTTTCGTAAGTCCACTTGTTTGGTAGTGCTCTAATACAACGTCTGCGAAAAAAATGACGGTGCCACAAGCCACACAGCGGGTGCAACACTCGAGTTATTGAAGTCTCAGTTCACTGAACGTGTTATTTCGAGAAACGAATCCGTTGACTGACCGCCGAGATCATGTAATTTAACGCATCTAGACTTTTTTTTATGGGGCTATATTTAAACATTGGACTATGTCAACGAGCCGGTGACGTTAGGGGAGCTCAGGGCCAACATTGAACGAGAAATAGCGGCCGTATCGGTCGAAATGTGCAGCTGAGCCATCGAAAATTGAATTCAACGTATCGACCGCTGCAATCGTTTCCGTGGTGGACATATCAACGAAATCGAATTCCATGGTTTGTATGAAAAATTGGATTTGTGAACCCGCTCTTTCTTACTTTTGCGGCGGGCTGGACGGTGAGGTGGCAGTATGGCATCACTATTTCGTTGCGTTGTTCGCTAATATTTAACTGGAAAAGAGTTTGCAGAGTGAACTGGATACACACACAATACTCGTCAGCATTTTTGCTTCAACATAATAAAGCAGGCTTTTGCGTTTTTTACTACAGTAGATGCACGGAAATTCGAATCACTTGGTTTTACGTAGTTCGAATTTGTCAAATATTCAAATTTCAGAAGAATTTTTGTTTAAATAAAAAACAACGAAAAATGTATCTGTGATTAATCATTATTAAGTTCTTTTGTTTAAAGTATTGAGTGAAGTTTGTTTGCTTTTTATACCCTGTACCAAAAAATGGTAACGGCCGAAAAACCACATTTCCTAACCAAAACCCTTTCGTTTTTTAAGATATCGTTCCAAATTTTTGGATTAATCGTTCTAGCTAGTTCCCAATCATATATCTAAATATTATGTATATCGGTTTACTATATCATACAGCTGCTATAAGAACGATCGACCGAAAAACAACATTTACTGAGACAATATTTTTTGTTTATAAAGATATTGTTAGCAAATTTTGGATTTAATGATTTTAAGTAATATCCAATTATATTCCTGAATATGATAAATATCGGTAAACTATAACATACAGCTGCCATAGGAACGATAGGTCGAAAAATGGCTTTAACAAATAAAAAGTGTTTTGTTTTGGATTAGGTACAGGATTTGCTATAGTCGATTTTATTATTATTAGCGGGGCTGGAAATCATGTACTGCGACCTAACTAGATCTATTGTACTGTAGTGATAAATTAGCATATAGATCATTAATTATAAATATATAATATGTAAATAGAATTAAGACATAAGTTTGTAAAACCTGGTCACCCTTGCGGACCACGGGATTTTTCGAAGGCAAGGCCGGCAACCTAAAGCTCAAGTAAAGAATCCTAACGGGATCAAAAGTTTAAACTTACGACTAAAAAACGGCCCTGTCTTGCCTAGGAATGTCAATCACTTCCTAGCGCTTACCAGCAGCGCACTAATAATCGCTTACCAACAGCGAGCCTAATTGCTTTGTACTAGCAATAAAATACATAAGGATAAGCCTAGTTGAACGTATCAACGGTGGCTATAAGTCCTGAAAATATAAATAAATATAAAATAATAATAAACATCAATGCCTTTTCATTTATTGGCAAAATAATAAAATCCCATTACAAATTACGTATTACGTGACGATCCTGCCAACGAACCTATAAAAGTTAAATAAACAAACAATAAATAAACATAAAAGTGACAAACATGTGCATTAAACTTGCATTGAAAAAAAAACCGCAAGCACAAAACTCAGCAATTTCGCACTGTCCACGCTAAAGAGCTATGTGCGATCATCATAGTAAAAACACGCACCAAAGGATCATCAGCTCGACGAGAAATACAACGATCATCAATTCATCAAGTAGAAAAAAACAAAACTGCCAACAGATGTCGCTACAAGGGCCACAGCAGAGAATATGTATAATAAGAACACTCATGACCCCGTTGAAAAAATTCGCAATTGCCGTAAGACGGTGTGGGACCAGAACTCTACCGTAAGATGGCATATATTTTTTATTGATTGTAGTTGTTGGGCTAGCCGAATGCTTACATTTGTTGGTGCGCTTGTGTCTTTTTCGGTGGTAGTTGCGTGTGTGTGTGATGTTGTTTGATTGTAGTTATTGGACTAGCCGATTGCGCATATTTGTTGTTGCTAATTTTTTTTTCTAGTTGTCATGTGTGTGGCGATTGGCATTTTTTTTGGCAATGCAAGAATGTTGTTGTTGTTGAATTTGGTGTGTGCACAAATTTCTTGTTGCAGACAATTCTTTTGCTTGCTACATTTTATGAGCGCCTGCTACAAAAAGTTGCTGTTTGATGGTACCATCTGAAATACAAGTGTATGTGTGTGCGTGCAGAAAAGAATTTGTCATGATGTTGATTACGTATATATTTTTTGCTTTATTTGGCTGCTACTTCTTCATTGTCCTAGGCATTTCATTCTGCTTTTCATGGGTGCCTGGTATAAAAATACAGTCGAATTGAATTTGTGTATGCATTTGAACAACAACACCTGCAATATGTGTACACACACACTAATAAGCGAATTTATCATGATTTCAGAAGTTTCAATTGTCTAACTATTTTTTTTTCTCGCTTTTTATGAAATATTGGCTCTGTATATATATATTTTCTTAAAGCTGCTTCTTCACGCTTTGGCTGTGTGCATGAAAAAAGTCAAAGCCAATTAGAATATTTCGCAATAATTACACATTATTGCTGAAAATTATTGCATACCAAATATATATATTGAACAATGATTATATTATTCAGTTCATATAAAACAAAAATTTGGCATGCACTCAATTGAACTGGCGTTCAATCGAAACACCGGTTCATTCAGATTGTAGTGGAGGCCGCAAAATATTAAATGATCACAATTTAAGCATTTTATTTCAATCTTTGACAGGAGTCTGCATTTAATAAATTGAGCAATATGAGTGGATAAATATGGAAATCTAAGGATTACTATACGGAGAAAATCCCCCACCGTGGGATCAAGCCGTAATACTACAGAAAAAATTAGATGACCTGTAAAGCGAAACAGCGAACCCGGTAAATATCCAAATGATATAAAACAAAAAATAAAAACTTTTGTGCAATTGGGAAGGCAGTGGTTTTGCATTATAACCACTCACTTCAAAACGCCACATTAACGCATACGCTGAGGCACACATAAAAAAATGTGTATTATTATAATAAGCCAAAAAAAAAACAGGGAAAAACTACATTAATTTAAAAACATTATTACCAAAAAAAAAAAACATTTTTGTTAATTTCAAATTTATAAACATGTTAATAAAAATAGATATATAAATTCTAATTTTCCTCAAAATATATAATGAATTCGCAAATAGCTTTGAGTTAAATTACAAAATAAATAATAATAAATAAAATTATGACAAATAAAAGTATATGGAATTAAAAAGAACATGTTAACTTATCTAACATAAACCCCCATAATTAAAAAACAAAAAAATTTGTATGTGTATATAAACACTACATAATATAAACAAGGAGAAAAAAATTTGTATTAAAGAATACAAATCAAAAAAAAAATTTTTTTAAATATAGCATTCAATATTTTTGATCAACAATTAACAAAAAAAAAAAATAGTAGTAAAAATAAGTATACCATAACACGGTATTCTAATTTCAAGCACTTACGCTCAAACTTCATGCTTACACACAAAAAGAAAATATAATGAAAACATTAATTCCTCGTGTCATAGCAATCTATAGTTTGATTACCTCAAGTAATCAACAATTATGGTGACTATTGAAAAATAGCATTCAGTGAAAAATATATATTAAAATAGAATATACCATTAGTTATATTCCAGTTCATGTATCTAATATGGTTAGATACTGATGAGGCCACAATAATCATTTTTATCCCCCATGAATATATATAGCACATATAAATAAGGGATTAAATTACTAACTCCACTCTGAAAAAACGTTACTTGATTCAATATCCCGATTTGGTATCTCTGAATTATAAACTATTATAAACTATATATCATTCGTCTTGGTTACTAACTAGAACTTCAATCAACTAAGGAATCGCAATTTTTGTAATAATTCATATATAGAACATATGTTCAAAATGCAACATTCATAAAACACTTCAATATTCTGAAAGAAAGTCGGGAATTGACACAGAAACTACTTGAAGAGAATAAAGATAATAAGCCAAAATTATAAAATTGTTAACACATCAAGAAACCCAAATGGGAGATGAAAAATTGGAAACTACGGAATAAAAATCTATAGAAACTGAACTAAATATCATAGAAAATCAAACGTCAAACGCAACAATGAGACAAAACATCAAAGAGGTAACAACCAGAGAGGTAATACCTACAGAGGAAACAACTCCAGAGGAAATAATTATAGAGGAAACCAAGGGAGATATAATAATCATAACAATAATAATCATGGAAATAACAACAATGGAAACATAAGAATAGTAACAGAAGAGTCAAATCCGGAAAACTGCCAAACCTCAAGTATTTAAAACAAAAATATAAAATATTTAACATCAATCTCAGTTTAAGTAGCTTCATTAAGGTTCGCATAAGCATTAATAATAAACCATCAACATTTTTGGTAGATACAGGCGCCGATATATCAATAATAAAACAAAATAATATACCACTAGAATGTATAAATAATGCAAAAACATCAAAACTAAATGGAATCGGTTCAGATACAATAGAGACGTTAGGAATAGTTGAATTCGACCTCATAATACATAATGTTCTAATTAAACACAACTTTCATGTAGTAAACAACTCATTCTCGGTACCATCTGACGGAATAATTGGACTAGACTTCATACGCGAATACAATTGCATATTAGACTACACTCAGGATCAGGATTGGTTAGTTCTTAGGCCTAACAATTTCTCGAGAAAAATTGCAATACGACTCTGCAATACACCAACAACTAACAATCAATTAATACTACCAGCCAGATCAGAAGTAATACGCAAAGTAGAATTAGAAAGCATAGCAAATGACATACTAGTACCAAATCAAGAATTAAGAACAGGAATATTTATAGCAAACACAATAGTCAACAAATCAAATTCATATGTAAGAGTTATAAACACAACAAACAATGACGTAGTAATAAATAAA
Organism: Stegana nigrithorax; assembly: GCA_037044495.1. Classification (NCBI taxonomy): domain Eukaryota; kingdom Metazoa; phylum Arthropoda; class Insecta; order Diptera; family Drosophilidae; genus Stegana; species Stegana nigrithorax. The sequence continues at coordinate 34,454 of JBAMBQ010001609.1, read as the reverse complement.
GTAAACATTAAAACCGAAGATTTAAAAGATTTTGATATAATAAAACAAACAAATAAAACAGATTCAACAGATAATTCAAAAACAAAATTACAAAAATTAGAAAACAATTTTCCACCATTTGTACATAATAAACTAAAATCTTTATGCAGTAAATACATTGATATATTTGCTCTTGAAACAGAAAAAATCAGCGTCAATAACTTTTACACGCAGAAACTTAAACTAACATCAGATGAACCGACATACATAAAAAATTATAGATTACCGCATAGCCAAAAAGATGAAATACATAAACAGATTGACAAGTTAATTACAGACGATATAATAGAACCCTCAACATCACCTTACAACAGCCCAATTTTACTCGTACCCAAAAAATCACTACCTGGCACAGATACCAAACGATGGAGATTAGTAGTTGATTATAGGCAAATCAATAAAAAATTAATAGCAGACAAATTTCCCCTGCCTAGAATCGATGATATTCTTGACCAATTAGGACGGGCGAGGTTTTTCTCGTGCCTCGACCTAACGTCAGGGTTTCATCAGATAAAATTAGATAAGGATTCAAGGGATATAACCTCATTCTCAACTGATATGGGATCTTATAGATTCAAAAGGTTACCATATGGCATTAAAATTGCCCCAAACTCATTCCAACGAATGATGTCATTGGCATTTTCAGGCTTAACACCCGAAAAAGCATTTCTTTATATGGACGACTTAGTAGTCGTAGGTTGCTCCGAAAACCATATGATATCCAATTTAAAAGAGATATTTCAAATATGTAGAAAATATAATCTAAAACTACATCCCGACAAATGCATATTTTTTAGCCATGAAGTCACGTTTTTAGGACACAAGTGCACAGATCAAGGCATATTGCCGGACGATAATAAATTTAGTATAATTAAAAATTATCCAACACCACAAAATGGAGATGAGGCAAAACGCTTCATAGCCTTTTGTAATTACTACAGGCGATTTATACCAAATTTCGCAGAATCATCGCGGCACATAACAAAACTTAGTAGAAAAAACGTTCCATTCGAATGGACACAAGAATGTGAGAACGCCTTTCAATACCTTAAAAGTCAATTAATAAGTCCTAAAATTTTAAAATATCCAGACTTTCATAAAAAATTTTGCATCACCACCGACGCAAGTAAGCATGCGTGCGGTGCTGTATTAAGCCAAGAACATAATGGCATGCAACTCCCTATTTCATATGCATCTAGAGCATTTACAAAAGGAGAAAGCAACAAGTCGACAATAGAGCAGGAGCTAACTGCAATACACTGGGCTATAAAATATTTCAGACCTTATATATATGGTAAAAAATTCCTAGTAAGAAGTGACCATAGACCTTTGACCTATTTATTTTCATTAAAAAACCCATCATCAAAATTAACAAGAATAAGGCTAGATCTAGAGGAATACGATTTCGAAATTGAATACTTGAGGGGTAAAAACAATTGTTCCGCAGACGCATTGTCCAGATTAGATTTTAAAGATATAAAAAACATTAACATTATAACAAGGCAACAAGCAAAGAAATTGCAAAACAAAGATATGATAAACGAAATGAAACAAGAAAAAGTAAAAATACCCAAAATATATGAAGCGCTTCAGAAGAAAGAATATAAAAAGTTAACAGAGTTAACATTAAATGGAAACAAAATAAAATTCAAAAAAGGACGTATGACACTCCATGAATTTAAAATCAATAACATGATCGCTCAAGGAAACATTGACTTAGGACAATTATTTCCGAGGCTTAGTAAAGAAGCCGGCAATTATAACATTGATAAACTCAAAGTGTCAACTAACGATGAAATTTTTAAATATACAAGTATAGAAAAATTTAAAGAAAAGGGTAACGAAAAACTAACAGGTAACTTAACATTAGTGTTAGTACCAAAATTAATAAACATAACAAACGAAATAGAAATAACGGATATTATGAAAAAATACCATGACAATCCCATCACCGGAGGACACCAAGGAGTAAGAAGAACATTAAACAAAATTACAGAAAAATACAAATGGAAAAACATGACACAGTATGTGCGTAATTACATCAAAAATTGTGAATCATGTACCAAGAATAAAATAATACGGAATCCAAAACATCCTATGGTCATAACTCCAACACCAAACGTTGCATTTAGCACAGTACTTATTGACACTATAGGACCATTACCGAAAACGGCCGAAGGTAATGAGTACGCAGTAACAATAGTATGTGACTTAACAAAATATTTAATCACGATACCAACCAAAAACAAAACAGCTAAGACCATCGCAAAAGCAATAGTAGACAACTTTGTATTAGTATATGGTCCAATGAAAACATTACTAACTGACATGGGGTTAGAATACAAAAACCAATTGCTTGAAGAGATATGTAAACTATTAAAAATAAATAATATAACGTCCACAGCCTATCACCACCAAACATTAGGTACAGTTGAAAGAGTTCATAGGACATTTAACGAGTATATTAGATCATACATATCCATAGATAGAAACGATTGGGATGAGTGGATAAAATATTTCACGTATTGTTATAACACCACGCCATCCACAGCACATGGATACTGTCCATTCCAGTTAATTTATGGAAAACACCCAATAGAATTAGACTTCCTACAGAATTCAGATATTGATCCAATTTAAAATATAGAGGCATACGACAAAGAATTGAAATTTAGACTCCAGAACGCTCATAGACGAACAAAAGAAATACTTATGAAATCATTATATAAACAAAAACCAAACTATGACAAAAATACAAATAGCTTTGAAATAGCAATAGGATACCTAGTATACGAAAAACATGATAGTGCACATAAGTTAGATGGTATTTATAAGGGCCCATATAGAGTAATAGAAAAAGATGATAAAAATAATATAATAATATGAGACAAAAATAATAAAAAACATAAAATACATAAAGATAAAGATAAAGGATAAAACTACAGAAATAATGAAAGTTATATACAAATATATACAAACAAAAAAAGAAAAAAGAATTAATCCAATTTGTTTCAAATTATTTCTCTTCATAAACATTTAGTAAATAAATTCAATAAATTAAATAAATTCATTTAAATTTTGGGGAAGATGTAGTGTAAATATAATTAAATATAAAATAATAATAAACACCAATGCTTTTTCATTTACCGGCAAAATAATAAAATCCCTTTACAAATTACCTCTTACAGTACTTCCCGTTGACTCTAGTACCTAGAGAACCTCCATAAGTCCTATATCTTACAGAAAGGCAAAGATACTTAGGGGATTAAATGCCGGGAGAAACCCGACCGTCTCTTGGTTTCCCAAGTGACATGTTCTTCGCCTTGACAGCGCATCACATTCTGATAGGATATGTATTGGCGTTTCCGCCAATGTGTCACAGAAGCGGCATGCATCGGTATCAGAAAGACCGAGGTTGAACATGTGCTTCCGTAGTCTGCAATGACCAGAGAGGAAGCCTGTGAGTATTCTCAGTTTGTTCCTATTTAAGAGTTTATTAGTCTTAAATATTTTTTGGTTATAACCACTAAGCATAGTTTTTGCTTGTTTGAGACCTGATTGGTTTACCCGGAGTTTGTTCCTGAGTTTAATCTCAAGGTTTCGGAGATATTCTCTGTCTGTGTGAGTGCCAATGCCTAAACAGGGTTCTGGTCCTATCATTGCATTGGCTGCTCCTTTCCTAGCTAGTTTGTCAGCTTCTTCGTTTCCCCGGATGTTGGCATGGCCAACAACAAGAAGCCAACGACTCAAGGTCATTTTTGGTTTCTATGACCAGCTTTGACTTCAGGCTACATGAGAATACAGCTCTTATGGCTGCCTGACTGTCAGAAAGAATGACTATGTCTTTGTTTTTATAGCCTCTCTCGATGTTGAAGTGTGCACACCGATTTATGGCGCATATCTCAGCTTGGAAGATGCTGGTGTTCATGCCGAGGGGTTCCACAGAGACTGTTGATCATATAGAGGCCACACGTCATACATGTTGAAATTTTTGTATGCGGGGCCTTTATTATTCCCCGAAATTTTGTCAAGTGTGCCGTAGTGCCGCCTGAAATACACGTGTTTGTGTGTGCGATTTATTCATTAAAGATGTTTGAATTGCAGAGCTAGCTTATATTTCTTCGTCGTGACAAAATATTCTATTTCCTCTTAATTGTTACGGGCGTTTCATTCTACTTTTAATGTGTGCCTGGTATGAAAATTCATCCATCGACCTTCCTTTTGAAATACATGAGTTTGTGTGTGCGTGCAGAAAAGAAATTGTCTTGATTTTAAAATTTTGATTATTAAGAATACATTCTTTGCTTTGTGTTGCTGCTGCTTCTTTATTGTCATATGCATTTCATTCTGCTTTTCATGTGTGCCTGGTATAAAAAGACTGTCGAATTGAATTTGTGTATGCATTTGGACAGCAATACCAGCAGTATGTGTAAATACACACAAATAAACAAATTTGTCATGATTTTAAAATTTTCAAGCTATTTAATATTTCTCGCTTTTTATAAAATATTGCCTTTGCTTCTTCATCGTTACGGGCATATAAATTCTCAATCCTACTTCTTTACGCTTTGGTTGAGTGCATGAAAAAAATTCAAAGCCAATTATAATATTTTGCACAAATCATGCATTATTTGTGAAAATGATTGTGTGCAAAATACATTAATTGAAATATGGTGCAATTATTCAGTTCATAATGAACAAAAGTTGGGAAGGAGTTCAACTGAACTGCAGTTGATTCGAAACACCAGTTCATTTGGCTTGTAGAGAAGTGCTAAAAACACTTCAATAAGGAAATTCCAGGCTGACTACACAAAGTATGAATAGTCGGTGGAAGATTAATTTACTATTTATTATTCGCTTCAAATGTGTCTTCTTGTAAGATATCGAGCAATATGAATGAATAAATAGGGCAATTTAAGGATTTTAATACAACTTCCACTTGATATGCATGGCGACCAACTACTTGACTTACATATGTATGTTCTGCCAAAAAGTTAGAAAATTTTGCATCGCAATTAAAAACGCACATCGGTGCAACAACTAAGCGCATTGTGCAGTCCAGAAGTGCCTTTAGCAATTGTAATATGGATCAGTTTTCTCACATATTATCCTTGCTAAATACAAAGCTTTAAACAACAGCAGTAATATACCATCCCAACTATATTAAATAAAAATATTCATAACACAACGCATCATTTGCGTTTAATATTTGTATTGAATTTTAATATCGTACCAGGCGATCATAATTGTGGAAAAGCAGATTCAGCAAGCAGCGAAAATCATTAGCACAATAGCGAGGTCCAATCGCATTTTGGCGAGGGGAACAAGCACAAGAGAAGTAACACAACACACGAAAAGCGCACAAGTAACAAACGATTGTCTCATGTCACATTAGTGCAAGTAGCGAGACGGAGAAACAAATGAAATGCAATTGCATTTGGGCAAGGGGGACAAATATATGTGGGGAAAGAACGGTCCACTGCTAAGGAATAAGACACTGATCGAAAACAAACGACTACCGTAGGCATTATGAGCGTAGCAGCACATTTGAATGAGGAGAAGGCACAAAAAGAGAACATGCAAAGCGAAGTCAGACAAGACGCCCAGTTTTCACTTTGTCTTTTACCCTGCCCGGCCGCACCTAATTCTAAAACTTAACAGTGGTCATAACATTCCTCTGGTGCAGTATCTATTTATAAGTTGTCTCTGGTAGTACCTTGTGTGAGGGCCAAAGACACCCAGGCCGGTAACTTCCTCAGTCAAGGAGCCATCAGTGTTCCATTTTATTGCATACAGTTTGATATTATATGCCTCGCGTTCCGTTGTCCAACTTCTTTTAGTATTAAGACCAATGTCATAATTCCTTGAGAAGTGGGCGGTGACAAATAAATTTAAGACAAAAACAATTTTTGTTTGCTTTAAAAAAACTGATTGTGGTAAGCTTAAGTGAGTAAGTTCCAAAGTACTAGATTGACAGTTGATAACCTGAAATATGCTATATCGCGCTATAATTTAATCTTGCTAATTTACGTTAAATAGTTCGTGATCTTAAATGATTTTACATTTTTATATATTCAAAACACAGGTCAAATACTTTTCCATTTTTAAAAAATCTTGGTAATATTGGTATAATTATTTTGATGGTTTTGTTACCCGAACAATTGCCCATTTATGTATGAGAAAATGCTTCTGTCAGAGAATATATAAATTACTATGTTTCGACTGTGGTGCTGATCGTTGGAAATTCTGGAATTGTTAGTTACGAGTCGCTGGCAGGCTGGCACTGCAATCGTCAGTACTTTAGTAAACATTTTTGTCGATTATTGTTTTAGATTAATGTTGTATTAATAATATATCAAATATTATTTCCGACTTGACAAATAAAGGCCTTATTGAAATCACTTGTTCACCATTTACACTCCAACTGAAAACTAAACTTAACTAGAAGAACAAAACGAACTTAAGCTACCATTATGACCCATTGATGTAGGCCGCATGCTCGTAAGTGACCAGGAAGGTGCCATTTACTGTCTTCAGAGTCTCGTTGTCGGTTTTGACCTTGTCCACGCTGTCCTTGATGACAAAAATGTCGTTATCTATTTCTGCAACAGCCGGTGGGTGACTAACCCGAGACTTACAGAGGGCCGTACCGCCCGAATGCAATTGCACGGCAAATGTGCTGTTCGGCGCTTCTCTGCAGAACGAGTGGGATACGGTCGTGCTTAATTCCTTCCCGGCAATGACTCTACCGTCGGATTCGGCTGTAATGTTGTTTTCTTCGTGTAATGTGACGCCATGGTGCGCCACCGGGTGGATAGCTATTTTCTTACATATTAGCTTAACTGTAGGGAAATTAATTAAAAAATGTATTATATTGTCTCCTAAGGCTAACTCAATATCAGCTACTCCCATGGGCTCACTGGCGCTTATATCTGTGGTTTGCGCACTTAAAACGGTTTCTAGATCAGTGGTAAAATTATTGGCTTAATTATGTTGATTTTCGCTAATGCTATTGACAACATGACATTCTGAATTTCTGCGGTAAGAATTCTATTTCTAAACAAAAGTGTTTCTTACAAATGCACAGTGTCCAATTGTTCCTTTTTGGCGTTACTCAAAATCTTGTTTATTGTATCGGTTAATTTATTCAGTTGTTCCGTGGTTCATGTAATTATTATTGAGGTTACTTGCAGCCCACAAGTTTATCTTAAATTATCCGTGTGGACCACCCTCCCCTTAATGAGAACAGCTGTTCCTAAGTCTGCCGCAATCTTTTCTTCTGAATTCAAGGTGTAAGCAGAGACAACTTATAAATAGATACTGCACCAGAGCAATGTTACGACCACTGTTAAGTTTTCAAACTAGGTGCCGCCGGGCAGGGTAAAAGACGAAGCGAAAACTGGGCGTCTTGTCTGACTTCGCTTTGCTTGTTCTCTTGTTGTCCCTTTTCCTCATTTAAATGTGTTGCTTACGCTCACACTGCCTACGGTAGTCGTTTGTCTTCGGTCAGTGTCTAATTCCTTAGCAATTGACACTTCTTTCCCCGCAAAAATTTGTACTCCTTGCCTAAATGCGATCGCATTTCATTTGTTTCTCGCTCTCGCACGTCACAATGTGCTACTTGCACTAATGTGACATTAGACAATCGTTTGTTCTGTGATTTTTTTGTGTGCGCTTTCGTGTGTTGTGTTGCTTCCCTTATGCTTGTTCCCCTCGCCAAAATGCTATGGAGCCCAAAATTGCTCTGATGATTTTCGTTGCTTGCTGATTCTGCTTTTTTGCAATTATGATCGCCTGGTTCGATATTAAAATTAATGGAAAATATTACACGCAAATGATGCGTTGTGTTATGAATTCTTTTATTTAATATAGTTGGGATGGTATGTATATTACTGTTGTTGTTTGAAGCTTTATATTTAGCAAGGACAATATGTGGGAAAACAGATCCATACAATTGCTAAAGGCACTTGTGCACTGCGCAAAGTGTGTGCATGCGCAATGCGCTTAGTTGTTGCGCCGATGTGCGTTTTGAAATTTTTTGGCTATGCACGTGTAGGTCAAGTAGTTGGTCGCTATGCGTATCAAATGGAAATTATATTAAAATCATTCATTCATATTTTTCGACATCTTACAAGAAGACACATTTGAAGCGAATAGTAAAAGACCAAAATTAATCTTCCACCAACTATTCATACTTTGTGTAGTCAGCCTGCAATTTCCTTATTGAAGTGTCTTAGCACTCCTCTACAAGTCAAACGAACTGGTGTTTCGATTCACTTGCAGTTCAGTTGATTGTCTGCTCAACATTTGTTCCAAATGAACTAAATAATTGCACCATATTTTATTAAATGTATTTTGCATACAATTATTTTCACAAATAATGAATGATTAGTGCAAAATATTCTAATTGCCTTTGACTTTTTTCAAGCGCACATCGAAAGAGTGAAGAAGCAGCGTTGAGAATTTATATGCCCGTAAGAATGAAGAAGCAGAGCTAATATTTCACAAAAAGCAAGAAAAATAATATAGCTAGACAATTAAAATTTCTAAAATCATGACAAATTCGCTTATTTATGTGTGTATACACATTACTGATGGTGTTGGTGTCCAAACGCATACACAAATTGAATACGACGGCCTTTTTATACCAGGCACACATGAAAAACAGAATGAGATTCATTTGACAATAAAGAATCAGCAGCAACACAAAGAAAAAATATATTTGATAGACATAGAAATAGTCAAAACTTCAAAATCATGATAAATTCTTTTCTGCACGCACACACAAACTCATGTATTTCAGACGGTACCGTCAACCAGCGCCTTTTCATACCAAGCACTTATAAAATGTAGCAAGCAATAGGATGGTCTGCAGCAAGAAATTTGCACACTCGTCCACTTCAACATCAACTACATTCTTGCAATGCGAACAAAATGGCAGTTAGCACCAAAAAAACTTATATGAGCTAGGCCAATCAAATCAAACCAAAATGAAAAGTCAGAGTAGTAAAGCACTATGGTACTCCCAACAGAATTTTGGGCGCCTTTAAAGGCGCCCACGAACAAAAATTTCAACTTGTATGAGATGCGGCCTCTATATGATTAACAGTCTCTGTGGTGTAAGCTTGTTACCTAGTCTTCTATTTGACTTTAACAGAACCTTTTCCCCTAATTTTGCCTTAATTGCCGGCAGCTGCTAGCAGTTGGCTTGCTTGTGTGTCGCGTTTAAGCATTTTCAACCGCAATTAAAAAAATACTTTATAAAAGAATATATACTAATAAGTAAATAAATTAAAATAAGGAATATTATGAAAAAATCTTAAAAAAAATTGTTTTCGACAGGAATTAAATTGACAGCGGTTCCGTTGTTACTTGCAGTCAACTCTGTAATAGTGACAACTCTGCTAAACAACATATGTTCGCAGCACTGTCAGTTAACAGATTCCGCATAGAAATTGTCTAGGAAATGTTTTCATATTCTTGGAAACAGAATAACACACGATGACATGCTGTTAAGTCTGACTGTTATATTTCCTGGGGTTCAGTCTTATTAAAATTGAATAATCACATTCGCGATGTCCATTGAAGAAAACGCTCACAGGAGCAATTTTTGATTTTCCTCCATAAGTAATCTAGTGGTCTGCCATATTCTTTCAGTAGACTTTTTTTTTTTTTTCTATGAGTTTTTTAATAGTTGGCGGTGGTTTCTATTTGATGATATTTTTACTGGTGGTGTCGATTTAAATAATGCTTAATTTATTTAATCATTTATGTAGATGATAGTTTGCTATGAATTTGTCTGGTGATGTTTATATTATAGTCAATTGGGATTGGAGAATGGTCTTCTATTTAACTATACTGAAACCTTTTCCCCTCGAACACTCTGTTTTACCTAGCTGGATTTTTTCTTACTAGCTGCAGCTTCTGTGCCTTTTTGATTTTACTTTTAATGATGTTTCTGAGTTCCTTATCTGATGCCTGAAACACCTCTGTTGGCTTGTTGCCCGTAACGGAGTGGATCGTACGGTTATATTCAACTGCAGCTATTAAAATGAAGTCCGCGGTATCGGTGAATTTTGTTTCTATTTTAAAACAATAGCTCAGGGAATAGGTTCATCAACTGGATAATGAGCGATTTCAATTCTATCTACTATCGATCGAGATAGAATGGGTTGCTCTACTGCGAATTTCGAAAATTTATCAACACATATTAGGAATTGCTTCTTATCGGTAGAGAAAATATCTATGTGCAATAATTCGCTCACACGCGATGGGATTGGCAACGCCCCTAACTCTTGCTTCTTTGGATGGCGGTCGTACTTGGCTCTCGTGCAGGCTTTGCAATTTGCAACCACCTCAGTAACCAACTTGGCCATTTTAGGAAAGTAATAGTCTTGCAATATTTGTTTGACGTTCTCCTGTGTCGCCCTGTGAGCGCGGTTGTGCTCAGCCGTGACTATTTCTCTTTGCTCGTTCCTGTCTGCAATGTCTGTCACCACACGTTTAGAATGCCAAAATTTTGTGACTTGGAGATTCTTCAGTAACTCGTGCTGAAAACTAGCTAAGACAGGTGGTAGGCTACAATGAATGCCATTCACCACTTCCGGTTTCACTACTAACTTCAGTTCGTCAATCAAAGTTTTCCTGTCTGTAAAGTGGATTTCGTGACGTGTTTTAGAGCTAAACAAAATGAATCTCCGAGGCAGGGGGAAAACAGCTTCTTCTAGAACTATTTGGTTACGGAAACAAATAAGCAGTTTTTCGGTTGTTTCAACAGAATAGGATAGCGAAATCTGCGTATCTGATACGTGGTTATCCTTACCAGGTTTGTACAATATTTTCTCATTATACTCGTCTATAAACTCTTTCCACCTTTTAATCTTTGCGTTTGGGTTTTTGTTAGAAACTGCAAACGTTAAAGGTTGGTGGTCGATATAAATGTTCCCTTCTTGTGATGGAACGGCGCCTATCCCGTACGCGAATGCGTCCGTCGGTAGATCGAACAGCTTTTTAAAATCCGGATACCTGCTGACACTACGCCTCGTGTACAGTATCGTTTGCTCCGGCTCATTGGCTCTTGGCAGCTGCGTCAACATTTTGCTGAGAGCAGCTACCCAGTAACCAATTGCTGAGGCAGTAGAACTTAGTGTTAACTTATATACTAAGAAGACGCATCTCATACAAACGGCATGCCAAATTGAAATGACAAAATCAGACAGCGGCGTGTGTTGGAAGGCAAATTGCTATAATTTTCCCTTAATTCACAGTGGCCAGAGAATATGTGAATATTTTCTGCTCTTTGTTTTGTTTTTTTTTCCTTTGCTATGCATGTGCTGCTCGCACTTATGCTTTGATGACAATCACTTATCTTTATTTTGATTTCTGTTTTTATTTTTTTATGTATGCGGTTTTGATGAGATTTCAAATGATATTGTTTCCCTTTTTACCTATTCATATGCTGCTCGCACTAATGCGTGAAATTTGTCTATTTTAGAGTAGATTTTTTTATGTTAAGTAGTAGTGATGGTGCATGGTTAAATATCAAAGACATGTTTAACGCGCATTGTTGCATTAATTAATATGTAATTCATTTCTAACAATTGCAGATGTTTCCATTATTACACTATATTTTTTAATTATAAATTAATAATTATTATTCATTTATAAATTAATACACATTATGTTGAAATACTTAAATTTGCTTTCATGCAATATTTTGCGCACTCCACTACTATCTGAGCATAACTAACTAACTAAAATGCCCGTAACTATGAAGAAGACGAGCCAATATTTCATAAAAAGCAAGAAAAATTAACTACAGTTGAAACTCGATAATCCGACTACTCGCTGATACGAAAATCCAGTAATTCGTTGGGTTATTTCCATGCATTGGCTACTCTGTAATCCGAATTAATCGCAATTATATCCGAATTAATTGCAATTCTATCCGAATTGCATGTTTTCCTTATATCTTCAGTGGATTTATATCGTTTTAACGGAAATATTTATATTTTTATATATTATAAATTAATTATTAATTTTTCATTGACCCTTGTAATTTTCCCTAACAAAATTGCATATATTAAAACAATCCAGTTATCCGGAAGATTCGATAGTCCGAATTGGGCCTGCAAACATTCTTCGGATTATCGAGTTTCGATTGTAGCTTCACAAATGAGACTTCTAAAAAATGTCAATCGCCACAAAAAATGCTTTATATATGAAGACAACCATCACACACATGACAACTACCAGAGAAAAAGAAAAAAACGTAACAACAAATGTAAGCATTCGGCTAGCCCAACAACTACAATTAAAAAAAAAAATGAGTATACAAAATTTTATTGCAACGGTAACATATAAATTTTTTCAACGGGGTCATGCGTCTTCATTCTCGCTTCTGTCATATTTATTATCTATTGAACCCACATTCTGTTGCCTCTATATGCTTTGTTTTCAATCAGCTTGTTTGATTTTTGTTTGTATTGAAATATAAAAAAAATTGTATTTGCATTCATTTATGTATTACTATTACAAAAAATGGTCAAAAGTATATTAAAGTTGTGCAAATGTATATAACGGGCAGGCGTGGCAGACCCCACAAAGTATATATACTCTTGATCAGCATCGAAAGGCAAGTCGATCTAGCCATGTCCGTCTGTCTGTTCGTCTGTATGAACAAACGGATCTCGGAAACGGGTAGATCGGTGAAAATATTTATATATTTCCTTTATATCACACATAAACCGTATGAAAACAATTTTATTTAAGTTTTATATGTTATCCAAGATTCTTCACTAAAATTATGCAATAAAATAAATACTCATGATTACAACATTTTTAAATCGTTATTGATTTTCAATCATTTATAACATTGATAATGTCTTACAGATGGGAACAGCATTTTTTCATACAAAAATTTTGTAAAATTTCCGGATTTTTTTGTGTTTTTTAGATAAAAACAGAAGATAATAAAGTCTTCATCAAAATTCTATGAAAAGAACCGAAGTTCAATTTTGCATTATGCATGCAATCAGTCGCTTGCAGGCAACCCAGCCTGCCGGTCATCTTGTATGGCACAACTTTCACAGATTTTAATTGACTCCTATCCATTGAGGATTGTAAAACCAATCCGAACTTTCTTCTAACCAGAAACGATTTTACTGGATAGCCCAGCAGCGACCAGCTTTAATAATATTGAATAGGGTTGTTTCTGGCTAGCTGAATTTGTATTTACCGTTAAATGAATGAAACTAATGAATCATGAACCAAAATTAAAAGAAATGTAAATAAAGGGTGATTTTTTAAGCGTATTTTTTTTAAAAATCGAATTAAACACTCAAATTTTCTTAAAATATTCAAAATTTTTATTGTATCGATAAATATGCTTTTGCCATTTACGTTTTAAAGACAACTTCATGTAAATGTTGTCCGTGGTTCCGTTTCAAATGGTCCATTTGGAAGGTCCAATTTTGCGTCACTTTCACGTTTCTTCCATGTTAGTCTTTGAAGAAAAATGGACCAATGATGCCACCAGCCCATAAACCACACCAAACTGTCGTTTTTTGGGATGCATCGGTAATTCTTGTATGGCATGTGGCTATTCATCATTCCAGATGTGACAGCTTATTTACGTATCCGTTGAGCCAGAAATGAGCCTCATCGATTATGGCGTCCATAATATGGTTTTAACAAACAGTGCACATTTTTCACAGAGCACGAATTTTGATAATAAATTTCAATAATTTGCAATCGCTGCTCGTTTGTAAGTGTTTCCATGATTAAATGGCAGAGTATCACTTTGACAGATGACGTTTGGACGCCATTACTAACCAGTGCTGCCAACCTGAAAAACTTAACTCTTAAAAAATCACCGTATAATTTTCTAATCTAATTAAAATTTAATTTCGCTGCAAAATATTTGCATGCTACATGTTATGAGAACTTAGATCACCTGATTGATTGGAATTTAACGCCATTTTTGGTGTACATGAAGGGTATCTTACGTTTTGACGTCAATTCCACATGAAAAATGTGGATTCGGATACAAGAACTGGCCTGATAGACTCAGGTCATGCTCTCGTTAAGAAAGTAGTTTATAAGTCTTAATTAACTATATAATGCTAACTTTTGCATACTTTTTTGGGCACATATTGAACACAAAAGTTCTACAGCCAGAATTAGAATTTGGCATTGGCTTGTACCACCATGGGATTATTTAGTTAGTTCTGATTGGGGCACTCCATTATTATAATCTTTGATTAATTTTATCTTTTAATAATTTATTCCTCATTTTACTGGCTAAACTTTCTTAAAATCAATTGTCATTCAAATTTAATCTTAATTGTAGAATTACGCCAAAGTGATTGATTAAATCAAAAGCCAAATGAAGACGGGGCTGTATTTAGACAATTAGAGTTATATGAAATTTAATTTTCAAATTATGGTAACTGATTGTTGTTATATGAGGTCTATTTTCTATGAAAAATTTATATAAATACGGAAATGCAATACATTTCTTGCATTTAAGCGGAAAATGTAATTAAGCAAGATCGCATTTCAGCGATATCTACTGTGTAATTTATTATTCAATGCAACATGGGTCATACATTCCAAAAAGGACCGTTGAAAGGGTTGCCATCGGATCCAACCAAACGAAATTCATCTTACTCACTCTTACGCATAGTGCTTCTCTCTTCTGACAACATCATTTGTGACAATATAGGCGAAAGAATACCAAAACGTTTTATTTTCCGTTTTGGTTTCATTCGCTTTCCACACGGTTTGTGCGCAATTGTTTTTGTTTATCTAACATCTTTCGCACTAGAGAACAAATAAGATATTTTGTTAGCAAATTTTTAGATTATATTTCAATTTACTTACGTGCGTTGTTATTGTGAGTGATCTATTTGTTTTCTTTTGGAACACATCGTTGTGAGTTCCTTTAGAAATAAACAAAGCAAAATTCAACTTATAAAAAAGTTTCGGGTGCTTGTAAGTAAAAGTAATTTTTTTTCAATTAATCGTAACTTCGTTAATTTCCACAGCCGAATGAACAATTTGAAGTTAACTTGTATATATGTTTTATATATATAAATACATATCTATATACACATAGCCAAAAAGTGGTGTTAAAGAGATATTTTTGATAATGACCTATGGTTTAAGACAACTTGTTTAGGTTTTTGTGTCAAAAGTAAGATAATAAACAAACATCCTAAGACAAGGGAAAGGAAATTATATTAACAAATTAAATTTACAGCATTACAAAACTTAAAATCATATTTGTTATATGTAGTAGCTTGTTGATCATCAAATAAAATCAAAAAGAATAACAACATTCTTATTAATTAACGTAAATATATATATATATGTGTGTATAACATGCTTTCAAACGGGTTCAAAGTCTAAAATCAAAATTTTTTGAGCTGTGCTGCTCGCGCAATAGACTCCAAGAGCACTCTTGGCAAGAGTAACATGATGCTTAAGAGAGCTAAGTTAAGAGCTTTGGATTAAGTGTGGGTTCTTTCAAATTTTATTAAGGCGAAATTTGCATTAATTTTTATCCTGAAGAGGCGTGAAAGTATGCGTAGACGCTTAGACATGAACCCATAAGAAGTCAAACCAAGTGCCAATACTTTTTTGTCATGATTTTCTCGAATTTTTTTCTTGAATTTTGAGTTGTGTGTGAGGTAACATGACTTTTCGATGCGATGTATTTAACTATATATTAACTAATCTTACTAACTGCATAAAAAAAATAGTAAAAAATGTAGTTAATAGGTAGTCAATTATATATATTAAATATTGTATATAGGGTATGCCAATCTCCGTCTCTTGAAAAGTAGTGACCGTGTGATTTTTTTAATTTTTTTTTGCTCACATTCATTTATAGCCATACAACATACTCATTGTGATTACTAAAGGAAAGTGTGACTTCTTTGCATACCACGTTTCAGTTAGTTGTCACTCTTAAGAAAGAGCAAATTTTGCTTATATTAACATCTTTTAAAGGTTTTTGTTTTGGTATCTTGTTTGCATATATTTGGAATAATAGGGCAAAGTCCAATATGGAAAATTAGATTTTTTTTTTGTTTTATGAGCCTTCTCTGCTTTTTTTTCTTCTAATAAAAACTGTATTAAATTTTGTTTTTGTGTTAATATTTAAAATAAACTTTCTTAAAACTGAAAACCCCCAAAAATTGTTAAGAAAGTTCTTAATTTACTTTGTCCAGTCTTTGAAAATCAAATACAGTAAACTCGCGAAAAAGTGACTACCGCATAAGATATACTGCTCCAATAGAAGTAATGTGTTTTTGTTCCATAGTCTATTCGATATATCAAAAAACTCCAAAAAGTGAACATTGAATATTTACGCAAAAGCTTAAACATTTATAATGTTTGTAGACAAAACTTTTGGAATCCAATTTTTTTTTTGCAAGTTTCCTTAGTTTCCTTGCATACACAGCAAAATCTCCCAAAATGGACAGTCCCCATAGCCGGACAAATTTCGTGGTCGCACGCTTTTCATAATTTTTTCCATATAAAATGCATTCCCATAATCGGACGTTTCAACAACCGGTCGTGGACACCACATTTTGTTAAAAAAAATCTTTTATAAGTGGACAGAAAAAATAAAACACACAATCAAGAAGTTGCTTATTGAGCTACACTTTAACCATAACACCAGCTTTAGTGTCAATTATTAAAAATTCGCTTAAAAAAAAAATATAATGAGGAATTTTATTAGAAAAGTACCATAGAATTAAAATCTTTAACAAACACAAATTTTTTAAGGTAATTTATCAAAAATTCTATTTTATTTTTGTTTTTTTTTTTATTTTTTTATACCCTGTACCAAAAAATGGTAAAGGGTATATTAAAGTTGTGCAAATATATGTAACAGGCAGAAGGAGGCGTGGCAGACCCCACAAAGTATATATATTCTTGATCAGCATCGAAAGGCGAGTCGATATAGCCATGTCCGTCTGTCCGTATGAACGCACGGATCTCGGAAACGGTAAGACCTACAACCTCCAAATTTGGCACGAAGACTCTGCCAATCCATAGGCATAACGAGTTTATTTTTTTTTTCGATATTCGATCTATAACATATAGCTGCCATAGGAATGATCGGCCGAAAAGCCATATTTAGTAACAAAACCGCTTTATTTTTTAAGATATGTTTACCAAATTTGGGATTTAATTGTTTTACCTAATGCCCAATCACATATCTAAAAACTATGTATATCGGTTTACTATATCATATAGCTGCCATAGGAACGATCGGCCAAAAAACAACATTTACTGAGAAAAACTTTTTTGTATATTAAGCAATCGTTATCAAATTTTTGATTTACCAATTCTAAGTAATATCCAATAATATTCCCGAATATTATAAATATCCGTTTACTATAACATATAGCTGCCATAGGAAGGATCGGCCGAAAAACAACATTTACTGAGAAAAACTTTTTTGTTTATTAAGATATCGTTACCAAATTTTGGATTTATGGATTCTAAGTAAATTCAAATCATATTCCTAAATATGATAAATATCGGTGTACTATAACATATAGATGCCATAGGAACGATCGGCCGAAAAATGGCTTTTACAAAAAAAAAAATTTTTTTTTCTTGAGATATCCTTACGTAATGAATACAAAATATTAAAGCAACAAAAAAATATATTAAGTTTTGGCTTCGGTACAGGGTTTTCTATGGTCGGTTACGCCCGACTATAGCCCTGCCTTTCTAGTTTTTTTTTCTTTTGACCTGAACATCAACAAAAAAACAAGAACAAACCGAAACCCCAGTAAACTGGTTCGAAGTTACTGCCATCCAAGCAGAAACTTCGGAACATAGTAATATCTTAAATTTATTGTAATAACGGACAGCAATTCCGAGCAGACAAAAACAACGAAGTTAGAAAAATAGCAACAGACAATAAGTATTTGTTCAGCAAACAACGAAACGTATTATGCACAACAAAAACAACATTGAATGGAAAATAACATTTATAAAATCAAAGCTGTCATCAGCAAATACACAAAAACTGTTTTGCCGCTGTTAAGTCTGGCTGTTGCGAACAACAACCACAGAGCGAGTTGTTGTGTAGCTGTTGATCACATTGAATTACCAGAAATTCTTTCCCGAGAGTTAAGACATTACTATGCCAAAACAAATAATAAAATTCTTTTTTCAATTTGAAATTCGGATATTCCCCAATTCTATTTTGTTTCCATACATACACACAATTTGCTGTAAAACAAAAAGGCTTGAAATGTGTTTTTCTTTCTTTTCTTTTTTCTCTAATATGTTAATGGTGTTATTTCAAAATCGTGTTTAAAAAGAGTGTATATGAACCGAATTTTCATTTTATTGAATATCCAATCTCTTGCAAACGCAATAATTATGCTCTTACTTATTTAACAATTAGGTACTTTAGGTTGGTAGCCGAAAAGGTGTAACAATCTAAAAGATATAACGCCTTAGTATTAATAAGGTCACCAAGATAACTATACAGTGAAAATCCTCTTTACGGACACTCCTTATAACCGGACACCTTCAATAAGCGGACAAATTTCGTGGATACTACCATTTCATTAGCTTTTCCATAGAAATATTATTCCAATAACCGGACACTCTAATAACCGGACAAAAACACTGCGACGGCGAGTGTCCGGTTATGAGGAGTTTTACTGTACATACATGTACATATGTATGCACATACATAAGTATATATAGTGAATTTGCGAAACAAGTAAATGTATTTGGCTGCAAAAACCTCTAAATGCACCTTTAAACGAACGTTTACCTGGCCTTAATTAATATTTAATAGAATCTTACAGATTTAATCACATATAGCAAAGGTCTTAAAAAGTAAGATTTAAATACAATCATTTTACATATTTAAATATTTTTTTATTAAAAATTTTTGGCAGTAGAAACATTATAATAACTACATAATCTTCGGATAAAACTTTTCAATAAAAGGTTATAAAAATTTTTTTCTTGCTCAAATTTAAAAATATTGTGTATATTTTATTTTGACTTCATTGTGGCTGGCTAATCAGCTTGATACTAATTTTCTAATACGGGTTCGAAGTTCGAAACTTCCATTTACGTTTTTGTTTTATTTTTTTTTTGTATTAATACAAACATGATTTTGCTCTAAGTTGCATGTGACTATATGGTGAGATTTATTGAGGGATTTTTATTCAAGCATTTGGTAGAATCGTCATTTTCACAATTTAGGTAATTACTTTTACACAAATATGGATTATATTGAATGAAACGACCAAAAGCTATTTAATTCATTATCACAGTGTACTAAATTTAGGTTTACTATCACTTTGATTATCTATAAGCAGCATAGACAGCAAAGATTGATAAACAAACACATACAAATGTTATACCCCCTTTGAGCCACATCGGCAGTGATTTGTGCAATCCAAAAGCAACAAAGGCAAAAGCATTACAATGAAAAGACTCTTAGGCTTCCGCCGGCGGGTTCAGTCAGCGTTTGGCTCTTGAATGATCAAGTTGCACAAGTGTCTGGGTGCTGATTTAAAATATTTCGGAGACAAGAAACATTTAAAAACAAGAAGTGAAAAAGAAGAGAGTCGCAAGAGAAATTGCCAAACTAACTATAAAATACGTATGAAACACATAAGGTATATTTGTTAATATATTTTAAAATCTAGTTTGATTACTTATTTTATTCACATCGTTTTTAGAAAGTGAAAGTGTTTATTTATTTATATTATATTAGTTTTTCTGTCTGTGCATATACATATGCCCGATCTTTATCATTTTATAGTTATAGTTTATGTGCATAACTTTTTTTAAATTCTTAAAACGCCTTTTGTTTGAAATCGCAAAACATAGAAAGCTTTTATAATTGGAAAAGTGTATTAAAAAAACGCAACGAACGAGTGGACTTTGTACTTTACTAAATCGTTCATTGATGAGAAGCACAGAAATTATTGTGTCGTTGCTTCTCTTGCTGCTGCTATTATGTGAGCATTTACCACATATTTAATCAAATGCCGGCCATGCAGTAAAAACTAACGTCCACATAAATCATATGTGGGCCAAAACAATAACAGAAACAAATACATATGTAGATACATATTGTTACATAAAACTTGTTTTATTTTTTAACTTAAACTTTTTTGAAAAATATGCAGCCGTCTTTAACAAAAGCTTTTGACTTGATTCAATCGTTTACCTTGGTTCAATCAAGATGATTTTTGTGTTTGATTTTTATTTTTTTTTTCTTAATTTGTATTAAAAACCAGATTTTCGAATGGTCAGGATAATAGGTGTGCCCAACAAAATTATTAGATCAGTAAAATTGGATCATATAGGAGTATTATACCAAACTTTTTGAATATTTTCCCATAACTGCGTTTTGTTTTGGAAAACCATCCTGAAACTCCTCGTTTAAGTTCACCCCAGAAGTTTTCAATAGGATTGAGGTCTGGTGATTGACTTGGCCTCTTGACGGCATCCACTTTATGCTCTTGAAATCACGCGTTAACCAATTTCGATGAATGATCAGGATTATTATACTACTTCAATTTCCACAAAAGTGGTATAGTATCCTCTGAATATGGTATCATTATTGTTTCCAAGAAATCTCTATAAACGAATTTATCCATTATGCCTATACATCAATTCGATATATAGGAAGTACACCTTGTCACGAAAAAAAGGCCCCATACCATTATGCTTCACCGTTTTTTTGTGAACCTAAGATGAATTTTTTTGCCGTTAGGATGACGCTTGTTTCTTTGCCCATCGCTACCAAATAAATTTATCTTTGATTCATCACTCAGTAGCCATTTTTTTTCATCCTCTGATTCGCGCCAGTTTTTATGAACCAATGCGAAGTATTTCCTCATCTTCAAATTTGCAGTTTTAAGCAGAGGGAATTTGGAGAAATTCTAAAGGGTAGCTTTGGACTCACTAATTGTCATCGAACGGATCGTGATGATGTAACATTCCCAATTTTGACTGCAAATACTCTGGATGCTTTGAAAGCATCGTGTTTAGCTGATGTATCGATAAAATTGTCGGTCAATTGATGACTTTCTAGGTGTTCCACGCGTTTCAATGGCTTTTTTCGGTTTAAGGGAATTCGTTATGATTTTTTTGGATCGTCCCATTGATGTGGCAATAAACTTGTATGCTTTTCTTTCATCTTGGAGCTTTCGAAAAAGTCTTTTCTCCTCTCTACACTGCAGTTTATTCAATTAAATTTTCTCAAAATCTTACCTTCTGCAACTGATCAACACTTTAAATTTATTCACTTTAAGTTTTTACTAACACACATCTACATATTTTAATGTCCAGGTCAATTTTAACTATGTACAAAGTAACAAGCAAGCAATAATTTCCAACAAGTATTTTTCATTTCATTTCAAAATATTGCTGTCTCATAAATTTTTACGTTGATAGTGGAACACGTTATTTAAATGTTTGGTTTACATATAAATTTTTTGGTTCACACCTATTGTTTTCTCCAGCTGTGTATGGTGACATTTTATTTTCTCTTAATTATGGGGGCGTGGCACCGTCCGCTTTTAATAAGAATTTTATTTTTCCCGGTGTCCCCTAGATATGTACCAAATGTCATCCATCTATATCAAATAGTTTCAGAAATATGTCTAAGGTTTTTGAGGTAATTCTAATTTCTGAAATATTCTAATTTTTGGACCTTTTTTTTTGTTCGAATAAAAATAGAAAAGTGGAGAAAACTTACTTTAAAAAATACACTAGATTTCTTTTTTTTTGCTTTATTTTTTTTTTGTAATAAAATAAAAATAACAAAAAAATAACAACAAAAAACAAAATTAAAAATAATAAAAAAAATAACAAAATAATGAATAACATAAATAAATCAAAACAAAAAAAAAACATGACCCCAGAAATTAGAATTATAAATTCTAGAATTATAAATTCTAATTTAGAGTCTAATGTTTTACAAACTTCAATTCTCTTTTCTGAGAAATTCAATTTTCTGAGGATTTTAATTTGTGAGAATCTACTGTATTTTTATAATTTTGACTGAATACTGGTTGGCTGAAAATACTGGGACAAAACGGATTTCAGCCAATAGTCCAGCTTAAGACATTAAATGTAAACAAAAACTAGAAAGGCAAAAACTATCTGGAAAAACAAAATAGGTACTAAGTGTGGGTTTTCGAGCGATCGTTCCTATGGCAGCTATATGTTATATAATAATATCGAAAAAAAAAATAAACTCGTTATGTCTATGGATTAGGAGAGTCTTCGTGCCAAATTTGGTGGTTGTAGTTCTAACCGTTTCCGAGATCCGTGCGTTCATACGGACAGACAGATGGGCATGGCTAGATCGACTGGCCTTTCGATGCTGATAAAGAATATTTATACTTTGTGGGGTCTGCCACGCCTCCTTCTGATCGTTACATACATTTGCACAACTTTAATATACCCTTACCTTTTTTTGGTACAGGGTATAAACAGAAAAAAGAAAAATCACACAGCCAAATCGGTCAAGCCATTCTCAATTGATTGACGGTCAAACACATTATGGATGCGCCAAATTTCATCCATAAATTTCAAATACTGCAAGAGATATAACGAATTTGAGTTTTCGCTTATATGGAGGGAGCGTGACCTCGCCCTTTTTTGTCATCGGAAATATCATAGAAACTGTCACAGGCATGCACAGAACAATCCACCAAAGTTTCATCGCAATCGGATGATCGGTATAGCAACTCTTTAAGGGCGCACAGATAAACAGACACCAAACATTATATATATAGACTAGAAATACTCGCTTGGTTCGCTATGCGTTATTTATTTTCTTTGTCGAAGTCGCTAGATTTAAGCGCTTAAAAGTGGGATCTTGACCCTGCCAACTTTTTCCATCGGAAAACATTCCTCCGGGCGTGTACGCAACATCCGTAGCGAGATATAATAACTTAAGGGATTTATATTCATACGATCTCTGACGAAGTTGTTTCAAAGATCGAAGGAATTATTCTTGAAGATCGAAGAATAACGGTCCGGGAACTAGCTGCTGAGGTTCCTGAATATTCTAAACCGTCAATTGACAGGATTTTAACAGAAAAATTAGGATACCACAAGGTAAGCGCGCGTTGGGTGCCGCACATGCTCAGAAAACCAAGGACTTGATCGACCAGATCAGCTCTCCAATGGTGTAATTGTTTTTTTAAACAAAAAATTTCTTACCCCTGTAAAACCTGTGGGAACCTTATTTTTTCGTATCTTCTGAACCCTGAACCGACATCATGAGTGTCGTACGCAACCAAACCACAAATATTGTGGCAAAGAGTAAACTTGCCCCCCGAGCACCACTTCTGCTCCATCGAGCAACATACCTGCCAAACCGGTGCCCGAGTTCCACCTGCCAGCAAGCCAAGGTTTCAAATGGCAGCTGGTTACGAAGAAAAAAGTCCAGCCGAAGACAAAACCTACGCGTACTGAAAACGGTCAGAGGTGACCCCGAACTACAGAAGCTTGGCAATGGTGTCAAGGCTATTAGGCAAACTGACAACTGGTGATCTACTCATTGTTTTGGCTAAGGCGGCCGATCCGAATACCAAGTCTCTCCAACAGGAGATTACAAAACGGCTTGGTGCACAGGCCTTCAAACTTACGGGGATGTTGCTCATTGAGGTTTGCGACATTACGACGTCATGTGAAGTAGTCGGAGCTCTCCAAGCTCATATCGAGAACATCCAGTTTCCGCCAGACGCGTAGGTCAACATGTGAGGGGCGTACGTAGCAACTCCAATCGCCACAGTTAAGCTGCCAGCTACCCTCGCTGCGAAACTCGTCCAGGCGGGTAGAGTACGTGTTAGTTGGGTAAACTGCCAGATCCGGCGTAAAGTTGGCCCCATGAAGCAGCTGTAGTTCTGTTATTGTTTATTGTTATTGTTATTTTTGATTGAAATAAAAAAAAAAAACCCTGTACCAATAAATTTTAAAGGGTATATTAAAGTTCTGCGAATGTATGTAACACAGGTAGAAAGAGGCGTGGCAGACCCCACAAATTATATAAATTCTTGATCAGCACAGAAAGGCGAGTCGATCTAGCAATGTCCGTCCGTATGAAACGGGTAGACCCGCAACCACTAAATTCGGCACGAAGACTCTCATAATCCATAGGCATAACAAGATTATTTTGTTTCTTCGATACTCAACCTATAACCACATTTTGTAACAAAAACTATTTTGTTTTTGATGATATCGTTACCGAATTTTGGACTTAATATTTCTATATGATTGATTTCCACTCACATATTTCAATATTATGTATATCGGTTTTATATATACGTGAGTTAAAAATATTACAGGCTTTACTGTTCATTTCGCTTAAATTCAGTTCCGTGGTCAATGATGAAGACTCATATCACCCATAGATGTTTAAAATATATAACGTATACGTAAGAGTAAGAAAGAAACAAAGCAATTCACTATTGAACTTTATTGTCACCGGGTGCAACACAACATCGGCGATAAAAATTATAGAAATCATTACTAATCAACATATTAGTGGTCACTCATATTACTGGCGTACTTTCATAATGTGAACCATAAAAACAACATTCATGTAAAATCTGTGTCGGAGTTTTTTAATGTTTCCACCCTTATTAGCAGCAGCTAAGCGAAGCAACGATCTATTACAAAGCAATAAAACATTAATAAGAGTGCCTGCAAACCAAAAAATATAAGCGAGTTTAATTTTTGTGAGTATAATTACAACAATTGCAATTAATGTTGTTGTATTTAAAGTGATTAAACCCAAGAAAGCCGACGAATATTCTTTTTTCGCGTTTATGTTGCTGTTGCTGTTTCTCTAAATTAGTTGGATTGTTTTTTTGTCTGCTCGGTCTGTGGTTGTTGTTGTTTTTGTGGGTCTTGTATCATTTCGTTTGCTTTAGCTTTTAACGTACGTGTATTAACAATTTTGTTCAATATGTAATGTAAATATGCGTTAAAAGAAGGAGCAATATATCAGTCTATTTCAAATTCATTGCTATTTAGCTACGATTCAACAAAAGCTCAGCTTGGTGCAGTGCATGGGGTTTATGTCTTTTAGCAGTTGTTGTCTGGTTCAGTGGACGATGGAGCAAAGTTAATTTTTAGTGTTTTGTAAAAAATAATTACTTTTCATTGATAGTTATTATTTTATTTATTTTTAATTAATTAGTTTTTTCTTTTAATTTTTTTTGGCAATGAGCGCTTTATTCAAAATTACAGAAAATTCTATAAGATTCGATTTGTACATAAGGCACACGATAAAACGCAGCAGGAATAATTTATATATAAAAATGTAGACATTAAAATTAAAAAAATTGCTGCCGTCCACTTTCACTGTCCGTTATTACATAAAATTTTAGACATTAACTATATTACGATGTCACTGTGTGATGCTCAGTGACTTCTAGCCACTAGTTTCTTTCTTTTTTGTTTATTATCGTTACCACCAAGTGTTTACTCGCAATTTTCTAGCCAGCAGAGTGTGAGAGGACGACGACTGCATACAGACAAGATTTTTTAAATCTGTTTTTTTTTTTTATGTTGCTTGTGTCGGGAATTGAACCCGGACCACATGCATAGTAAACCGACACACAATTCAGTCGCCGACAATTTTATGTATTATCTAATCATATTCCTGAATATGATAAATATCGGTTTACTATAACATATAGCTGACATAGGAACGATCGGCCAAAAAATGAATTTTACTAAAAAAAACTTTTGTTTCTTGAATAATAATGTAAAATATTAAAACAAAAAAAAAAAATTATTGAATTGTGGATTGGGTACAGGGAATTCTATAGCCGGGTACAGCCGACTAGCCCTGCCTTTCTAGTTTTTTTTTTTTTCATGTGTGAACATATGAAAATACATTCTAAACTATTAATACAGTAAAATTTCCATAACTCGAATCACCATTATCCAAAGAAAAAGTTCGACTTATGGAGACTTCGACTTACAGAATTTGTTTTTTTTAGGTTTGTTGAAAGAAAACTCCAGTTATGTATATATACATACCTCTACATACTTATTGATATTTATTTTAAAATACGAATACAGTGGAATTCGGTTAGCTGCAACTAATTTTCTGCAGAATTTTTTTTGCAGCTAAGCGAAATGTTCAATTAAGCGAAGAGATTGTAAACCTCCGATATAATGAGTAAAATTTTAAATTAACTAATGTTTTATTGAACCAAAGTAAAGTTTAAGAAATATATGATGATTAAATTTAACCGTTAAGTATAGAAATAGTCAGTAATTGTTGACTGTTTCTTATTTTTAAAAGTAAATTGATGCAGTCTCATTTCTAATTTCCTGCGGATAGCGCTTTGTGCAGCAAAATCACATGTTCGTAAGGAAATTCTTATTCTCAACAAGCTAAACGAAATGTGCCCTTAAACAAAATGCATTTAAAGCTAAAAAAAGCAAGAAAATCTGTAACTAACTATTTTGTCTGTTTTATGCATTTAAACGAAATATGCAGGAAAATGCGGTTGCTGCTAAGTGGAATTGGCTGTAGATATATATGTATATTAATTAATTTCAAATCATATAAGTAGAATTTCACACTCAGCATTAGTGCGAGCAGCACATGTGTAGGTTGGAAAGGGATAACAATAACAGAAAGAGTAAATTAGAACAGATTTAAAAATTTTTCTCTTGCAAGTTAAGCTTGCCTTGCACTTCACGGTGCCCGCCGCTACCTGATTTTGTCATTTGAAGTTGAAATCTAGTTTGTATGAGATATGCGTCTTCTTACATCTTCATGTTCTCTGGTAAAAGCAAACAAAAATTGTCATTTTCAATGAATAGCAAAAGTTTCGAACCATTTTCTTAGATGGCGAATTTTAAATGTTTTCCTTAAATCGCCACTTAAGTCAAAAATGTAACTAGCGTAAAGTATTTTATAAGAAATTGGGTTTTTCTACATCCAAAAATAAATATAATGCACTTATCTTGCCGAGGCAGCTATCTATCGGGGCAGCTAAGCAAATTCAACTTATATATTGTATTGTTTAAAACTGTTATTCAATTGATTATAGTTGCAAAAGATATAACTGAATTGTAAGGAAGAAGGAAAAACATTGATTCCATTAATTTATTCAGAAATTTCGAATTTAGAGATTAAAATCGCTCGTTTTTGGGGAAATATCTAACCAAATTCGATTTAATAGATTGACGTTGTTCATCAATTAATGACTTACATATTCATTAAATATGCATATTTAAATCAACTTGCATTGTACTAGAAATAACGGAAGTTAATTAAACAAATTGAGTTTGCATTTTACATGCATTGGTATGTGAAAGCATTCGCTCTTTTTACTTGCGCTTAGGTAGGCAGAAGACTCCACTTTCATATGACAGAAATGAGTATGCTCAACGAAAGAAAAAAAAGCTTTTATTGGGAATTCAAACAATTAAATAAAATCAGTATTAGTTATAATATCTAGCGATGAAAACTGATTTTTAGCTAAATCTAAATTCAAAATTTATTATTTTCAGTTCTAAATAGTTTCGTGCGCTTTTCTGTGTTTTTGTTCATTAAACAGTCGCGGGTATGGCTGAAGCCCATGCTGCTGTGGCTTTCTCGTTTGCGATAACGCACGAGGGCTTCGACATTAATTATGACCACGAGGTACTAAATCTAGTCTGGAACTCTGGAGTACGTTCCTGGAAAAAACGTGTAGCGCGTGCGCGGGTGAGTCCCTAAAAAATTTTTCAGTTGAAAGCATAATGATAAAATTCTTTTATTGCAATCTCAGAATGGTATACGCAATGGTGTATACCCAGCCCATATACAAAGTCTTTGGCTGATTTCAGCACTAGCTTTGGGCTTACACTTTGCCGGCTATCAAATACCCTTTAATTTAGCTAATCGTATTCTCGTGCATCTTCCGGCAAACACGATCAATTGGCAGATTGCAGCATGCTGTCTCGCGGCCCTTACTATTTGGCTTTCGATTTGCTTTACAATGCGTTACACACTCAAGTTGCTATTAATGTATAAAGGATGGATGTACGAATCGCGTGCGCCGGGAAGTAAAGTGTCACTGCCTACATTGATTTGGTTGGCTATAGTAAAAGTGCTCTCCAGCTGGAATAAACCCGGCTTATACAGTTTTCAAGGCTCATTGCCGCGGCTCCCCCTGCCATCAGTCCACGAAACAATGACACGTTACCTTCGTTCAGTTCGGCCGTTGCTAGATGATGAAAACTATGCGCGAATGGAATGTTTGGCCAAGGAGTTTGAACAAACAATTGGCAAAAAACTACAATGGTACTTGATTTTAAAAAGTTGGTGGTCAACGAATTATGTTTCTGATTGGTGGGAGGAGTATGTCTATTTGCGTGGTCGAAGTCCTCTAATGATCAATAGTAATTTCTATGGCACCGATGCCATCTTTTTAAATCTCACAAATAACCAGGCTGCTCGGGCGGCGAATGTAGTTTCGCTTTTATTGAACTTTAGACGACTAATTGAACATCAGGAATTGCAACCGGTAAATAAATTTTTTATTAAATATAATTAAGTACTTACCACAATTGTAAATTCATTTCAGATTATGGTACAAGGTATGATTCCGTTGTGCTCATGGCAGTATGAGCGCACATTTAATACCGCGCGAGTGCCCGGATTAGAAACTGATCACATTATACATTATAAGGACTCAAATCATATTGTCGTATTGCATAAAGGCTGCTATTATAAGATGCTTATCTACTACAAGGGACGTACTTTGAGACCATGCGAGCTACAACTGTAAGCCAGATAAATACCTAAAATAAACGGAAGTTTTACTTTTCGATCCAATTAACTTTTAGTCAAATTGAGGAAATATTAAAATCTAACGCAAAACCCTTGGTCGGCGAAGAGCATTTAGCAGCATTAACTGCTTGGAACCGCTCCAAATGGGCCGAGACGCGCAACAATTACTTTTCGCGTGGTGTGAATCGGGTTTCATTGAACATTGTTGAATCGGCCGCGTTTGTTCTCTCATTGGACGATGAACCTTTTGAGTTTGACATCAAGCAGCCAGAATTACTCGATCATTTTGGCAAAACACTTCTGCATGGAAACGGCTACAACCGCTGGTTTGATAAAAGCTTCACTGTTTGCGTAGGAACCAATGGTCGTGTTGGCTTCAATGCGGAGCATACTTGGTAAGTTAGTAATATTGTCAACTTTTTCAGTTAATTATAATTTAATAGTTAATTATATATATTAGAAGCATTATCGGTTGAACTAAGTCTGTCCACTTATCTAAAAATTCCAAAATGTGTTTAAACATTATTCGTAAACTATAATGAATGTTTTAAACGATCAATGTTAGTTTCAAACAATACATTTACGAAGTAGATCATTTAACGATATGTGTAATTTATATCTACGTCTCTTAACTGTTAAAGGAATAAAAACCTGAATTTTTAGATCTGTAGGCAGTTTTATAGCTTTATAATCGTTTTAAAGTTTTTATCACTTTCAATTGAAATGTATTAGATTTTAAGTTTGCATTTTAACGAATTTATGTTAAAAATTTCTAAATAATAATCAAAGGGCCGATGCTGCTGTTGCCTCGCACATGTGGGAGAATCTGATGGTTGATGATCTAGTCTCGAATGGGTAAATTTATTTGTATGTCATCTCTTCTGATGGATCTGGTGTTGGTCAAAAAATTTTCTTCGGTTTTTAAGTTTGCTATTTATACTATTTGTATTCTTATTGTTTTTGGTTAAGGATTTGTCGCTTTTTTTTTTTATATATTAAGAATTTTTCGTTTTTATGAAAATTTTAGGGCTGATGCGCCGGTAATGGGTCATCTTTGGGAATATATTTTTGGTGATGATATTTATGGGTAATTTTATCTTTTACGAAAAACGAATCCTCCCACGAAGTTGTTACTAACCTAATGCACCGTTATAAGAAACCTATTTACTAACTCAAATTAACACCCTGTTTTGCCAGAAATTTTAGTAGTATTTGAAACAAATGTTTTTGTTTTTTCACATGGTTGATATTTTACTTAAATTGTTCTATTAATATAACGGTGCTTTGAATTCATTAACTAAAATATGATTGATAATTTGGAATATTGCTTATATTCTACACAGATACGATGAAAATGGGCACACGAAAGGCTCACCAGAATTTCAACCACCAACTCCTACACGCCTTAATTGGGATCTCTCACAGTGTATGCCACAAATCGAAGAGGCTACCATTGATGCTAGAAAATTAATTAATGTGCGTAATTACTTTGTTGCTCGATAATTTTTCCCTAATTGCTTGTCTAAATAAACAGGAAGTGAATCTTCGCATTCTCGTGCATGACCAGTATGGTAAGGGTTTTATGAAGAAGTGCCGTCTATCGCCAGATGCTTACATTCAGATGGCATTACAGTTAGCTTACTACCGAGATGCTGGACGTTTTTCTCTTACTTACGAAGCTTCTATGACTCGCCTTTTTCGGGAAGGTCGTACGGAGACAGTTCGACCCTGTACTATAGAATCTTCTGCTTGGGTTAAAGCTATGGAAAATGCAAACGCCTCGGTACGGATACATTTTTCTTCTGAAATTGAAGTTTGCGTGAAGTATTTTCTTTTTTAGAACGAAGAGCGTGTCAAATTGGTAATGGCTGCTTGTGATCGCCACCAGTTAGCTTATCAAGATGCTATGTGTGGACGTGGTATCGACCGACATTTGTTTTGTTTATATGTTGTATCTAAATACCTGGAAGTCGATTCTCCCTTTCTTAATGAAGTACTCAGTGAACCTTGGCGCTTATCCACTAGTCAGACTCCCCATGGACAAACGCCGAAGATGGACCTCAAGAAGCACCCAAACTGTATTAGCGCTGGAGGCGGCTTCGGTCCAGTAGCCGATGATGGTTACGGTGTTTCGTACATAATTGCAGGCGAAAATTTAATGTTTTTCCACATTTCAGCAAAAACAACGTGCAAACAAACGGTATGTAATTTCTTTAGTTTTTTCATACTAAAAGCTTATTTATGGCTTCTTTCTTCAGGATGTTCACCGATTTTCCGCAAACATTTGTAAGGCGCTTGCCGACATGAGAACAATGTTTGAACAGTATATGAAAGACCATCCAAAGCCCTCGAAGCAGTTGACTAACGGAGCGACCAAATAGTTCCAAATGTGATCAACTTAAAATGAGATTTTTCTTAGCATCTAATGTTGTTTATGTTGTGTGTTTAGTACTTGTTTAAGGCTTATTCTTAGAATATATTAATGTATTTTATAGTTTGAGTTTAAGTCATACAATTATGAAAATATATTTTAAAATTTAAATTTTATTAGAAAATCAATGCAATATTATAGCAAAAATTCGGCTAATTTTATGTAGACTTTAGCGCCTTTGGCACAATTATTGCAGTTTCTCATTTAAAAACATAGTTAAGATGTAGACAAATTTCTAAAATAAATTTAAATTTAAGAAATCTTATATTCTTATTTGACTTTTCGATTCAGACTTTTGAGTTCCATTATAGTAGTCTTTACGAGTTGTTCACATACAGCTGTAAAAACAGTAATTTGGTATTGGCTTTTGAAAATTTAGACCGATACGGTCTTGCTTTAATACTTCGTACTCACCAAATACTTCTACATTGCATTGAAGGTACGTCGTTTCTAAAAAACAGTCGTCACATTTGTGTTCATACAGTCCGTTAAAATTTTTTTTGAACATAAGAAAAAAAATAATTACCTTTAACTGTATTAGAACGAATAATTAATCGTGTTAAAAAAAAAATGGTATCAAATTTGTGGTCGTGTTGAAATGAGGTTGTGTTAAACGGGGATTTGTGGAGTCCCAGTTAAGTCCAACGCAAAAAGTAAAAACTGTAATTGAATAAATTGATTATAATCGGAATATGTTGTAAATTGAGGACTCCATAAAGAAGTCGCATATTCTAGAATAATAGTGCGAACTAAAGAAGTAAACAACAGTTTAGAAGTAAAGGGTGATTTTTTAAGCGTAGTTTTTTTAAAAATCGAATTAAACCTTCAAACTTGCTTAAAATATTCGAAATTTTGATTGTATTGATAAATAGGCCTTTGCCATTTACGTTTTACAACTTAATGTAAATGTTGTCCGCGGCTCCGTTTCAAATGGTCCATTCGGAAAGTCCAATTTTGCGTCACTTTTTCGAGCATGGGCCTGTATTCCACAAATTACGCGTTTTATGTTATCCTGTAAGGCTTGTCCACATAGACTAACGACTTTACATAACCCCATAAGAAATAATCAAGAGGCGTTAAATCGCATGATCTTGGCGGCCAACTCACAGGGCCATTTCGAGAGATAAGCTGCTCACCAAATTCATTCTTCAATATTTCCATATGGTCGTAACAAACGGTGCACATTTTTCACAGAGCACGAATTTTGATAATAAATTTCAATAATTTGCAATCGTTGCTCGTTTGTAAGTCTTTACATGATTAAATGGCAGAGTATACTGAAAACTTTTCACTTTGACAGATGACGTTTTGGCGCCTTTACTAACCAGTGCTGCCAACCTGTAAAACCTAACACTTAAAAAATCACCCTATATAAGGATCAATAAACTATTTAGGCCATTTTTTTAATAAAGTCAAAAACGCCTCTTGCTTTATTGGTGGTCATGAAAGTTTG
Source organism: Stegana nigrithorax (assembly GCA_037044495.1). NCBI lineage: Eukaryota > Metazoa > Arthropoda > Insecta > Diptera > Drosophilidae > Stegana > Stegana nigrithorax. The sequence goes on along the minus strand of JBAMBQ010001609.1, from coordinate 1,703 downwards.
GGAACTGAAGTTGAGCTTGGGACGGCGTTTATTTCAGTAAAACAACGTAACTTCAAATTTGTCGCAATCAAGATATAGAAAATAGCTAGTACACCAACTGGAATTGTGATCGAAATCATCCTGAAGAATACTGTTGACGATGGAGGGAATCGAATGCAAAGCAATGTTTAACATCATTAGCGAACATATGCACATGAGAACGCTGCTGTACCCGATTTAAAATTAAATACATTTTTTTTATGCTTTAATATTTTGTATTCATTATGGAAGGATATCTCGAAAAACAAAAAATATTTTCATAGTAAAAGTCATTTTTCGGCCGATCGTCCCAATGGTAGCTCTATGTTACAGTAAACCGATATTTATCATATTCAAGAATATGATTGGATATTGCCTAAAATTTTTAAATCCAAATTTGGTAACGATATCTACACAAAAAAGATTTTCTCAGTAAATGTTGTTTTTCGGTCGATCGTTCCTATGACAGCTATATGATATAGTAAACCGATACACATAATATTAAGATATCCGATTAGAAATCATATAGAACTATTAAATCCAAAATTTGGAAACAATATCTTGAAAAACAAAAGAGTTTTGGTTAGGAAATATGGTTTTTCGGCTAATCGTTCCTATGACAGTATTGTTTATTAATATCTTGCTTAATTAACAATTAAATGAATAACACCAAGCTTTCATTTACTTTAATATATATATGTCGCGATTAAGCTTTGGAAGTGAAAGGACGCGTGCGCAGACGACCGAACCATTCCGTTGACAAAGTGACAAAGTAATAAATAGTGACAAATAGTGTTTTCCTGGCCTATTGACAGACATTCATGGGCACTATTGTTCCCTCTTCGCATTACTATAGTGAAAATCCAAATTAAAAATCATTTAAATTAATTCACATTAAACTCATCACTTAATTTAAGAAAATTAAACACGTGCAAGGCAACACTTCGGTGTATTCTAATTGCATTTCTAAAAATAGAACAGCTAAAAAAAAACAACAGCAAAGTACGTACAAGCTGTACAGCCACAATGGCAGACAACAACAAAAACGATAAAATAGATAACGAATCGAACTCGGCTGAGGCGATAAAAAATCGAACTACAGCTAAGCAAACCTTTCAAACAAAACGCAAAAGAACTTTGCTCCTGTCCCCCGTAAGCAACCCAAAACGTAGTCAGAGCGCTAAAACTAACAATTCGTCAGCAAGCACAGGCGAATACACAAATCGTTATGCTGCGCTCGCAAGCATTGAAGACTACATGGAACTAGATTCCGATACACAACAACCGACTGCAAGTGCTGCTGCTGTAAACAGCCAACCTATTATCACCAAAACCAACGACGACGACATAAGAAATCACCCCTCAAGCCACTGCCCATAGTCCTGTCGGACATCCACGACCTCAATGATATGATGGCCTAATTGGAAAAAGTGGTCGACCTGGACAATATCGAGGTCAGATTATCTAAAGGACAGGTAGTCCGCCTGTACCCAAAGGACCCCGACACTTACAGGGCGACAGTACGCAAACTAGACGAGTTGGAGGTAGAATTCCATAGCTACCAACTTAAAGAAGACAAACCATATCGAATAGTGATCAAAGGTTTACACCATTCAACCCTAAACAAAGACATCATCACGCAGCTGGCCAAAATTTGGGCATGTGGCATGCCACCCAAAGAGTCA
>JBAMBQ010001608.1:0-10488 GCA_037044495.1 Stegana nigrithorax | reverse complement strand
ATTTTTACTTATAGATTAAAATAAAACTTATTAATAAAATGGAACAAACTCAATCCCAATTTAATACAACTATATTTTGTAGAAATTGAGATAAACATCTAATTCTATACTAATTTTATGAATATCTGCGACCAAGGAAAAAGATTTTAAACTGTAAGAGGCTACGTTAGAAAAACCAACTTGAATTCATTATAAGTAGAAAATTTAATATGGATAATATGCTAACATTTGTGATAAGCACTCGCAAAGAGGTCCTAGGCATAACCGTAGGAAATACTCGAACCGGGGATCTAGTAAGAAACTGAAAAGTTTCGAATGATCCCTAATTATCAGACCATTCAACCATTGACTCCTTTTTTTCGCAGACCTTGTGGTAGCGCACTATCAAGCAAGAGGACATACAAAAACAGACCTAATGTCTGTTCCACAGCTACGACCAAATGGTCAACAGCTGCTTATCTTCTTAACAAATTTTTACTTATAGAATAAAAACACTAATTAATAAAATTAAACAAACATAATTAATACTACTATTAATAGTATAAATTAAAATAAGTTGCTAATTCTACGTAATTTCATTAAATCTAAAAGTAAGAAAAGATTTTAAAGTGTGAGAAGAGGCTATGTTAGAATAGAATGATAGTTAGAGTTATGAGCCAAACACATAACATAAAAGGGATCATGCAGTAAGAAAGATGATCGTGCAATGTTTAGTCTAATGGGCAATTATTATCTTGTTGAATGCGATGGCACGTTAAAGTTTATTTTCCCGAGGAGACAAGGCGAATTGACTTTTCCGTATATCAGGTTATGAAAGAAAAGTATACCTAACAGGGATCTTCGACTAGCTAAGGTAGGAAGATTAATCAATTTAAGGCGGCAATGATTTTGAAGGGAGACGGATTGCAGAGTTCTAGTTTAATCCTTCTAATGCAAAAAGTAAAAATTGTTTTTGAACAGATTCAATACGATCGCAATTTTTTGTGAGTTGTGAATTCCAAACACATGAAGCATATTCTAAAATCGGACGAACCAAAGAAGTAAAAAGCTGCTTGGTGGTATAAGGATCATTAAATTCTTTACACCATCTCTTAATAAAGCCAAGAACATCTCTAGCTTAATTAGTGGTCATAAGAATGTGAGAACTAAAGTTAATTTTCGAGCTCATCAAAGCACCTAAGTCGTTAAACTCATAAACACGTGCTAAAGTAGAACCATTTAAGGAGATGGAATATAACATAGGTTTAATACGAGAGAAAGACAATATTTTACATTTATCACAATTTAGATAAAAAAAATTATCAAAACTCCACTTTGAAAATTGATCAAAGGTTTCTTGAGGAAGACTCTGATTATGAAGAGAATCCAAAGTAAAACATAGTTTTACATCGTCCGTCTGCAAATATAAGCACATGATAATAAAAAATAACCGATGGATGAAAATGATGAAGAGCAATGGACCTTAGTGGCTACTTTGAGGAACACCAGAGAAAACGTTAATAGTTTTAGAAACACAGCCATTAAATAAAAGTTTTTGGGATAGCTATCAATCCACGTTACAAGTTAAGGCGAAAAGTCAAATCTTTCCAACTTGGTTACAAGTATCGAATCGCAAACACTATCAATTGCTTTACTAAAATCAGTATAAATATCAGCCGTCTGACAGTGACGAGAAAATCCACTAGAATCAAGTGAAAGAAGAAGATTTGTAACTGTCGAACGTTTTTTAGAGAAGCCATGTTGGTAAATACTCAAATTTTTAAGTGACTTTGGTATTGCACATTGCTTAAAAATACCTCGGTAGTTTGAAATATCCCTTTTACTACCTTATTTATGAAGAAGCAAAATGTAGGATTCTTTCCATAGCATAGGAAAAAAGAAGTTCGTAAGCGATAAATTTAACAACTTACGAAGAGGGAAAAGTAAAGCGGAGGCTTACTAGTCATAAATAGAACCCTAAGGATCCAAAAGAAAACAAACTACAAGGATTAATTAGGAAATCTATGAGCAAACCTGAACCATTTAGGACTGGAGGAAAATGAAATAAACGAATTATACCCAGAAGCTACAGTAGAAAACCTGAACAAAGCCATAGTCAATGCCTATAAGGACAGCTGTCCAATAAGCAAGATAAAGTCTAATAAGGACGTAACGTGGTTTAACAATGATTTGAAGGAGCTGAGAACTGAAGATCATAGGCTATTCAATCAATCGAAAAAAACTGGTCCGAATACAGTAGCAAACTACCACTCAACAACTAATTGGTTAGGGGAGCGAAACGGACTAATTTCAGAAACTTTTGCGAAACCATTGAACACACAACTGAGGTACCTAGCCTCTATAAGTTGTTAGCAAAAGGTAATATCACAGCCTCATCCAACCTAAAAAAAAGGGATGGAAGCATCACTGACAGTTAGGACGAAAAAGTAGAGATACTACTCGAAACTCTCTTTCCATGCTCGTCTACCATGGTAGAAACAAGAACAAAGAGGAAACGACTGTTTTATTGCCAACGAAATATGCACGTTGCCGAGATTAAAGTGGATGGTTAATACCTTTAAACCGCTTAAATTATCAAGCGTTGACGAAATTTTTCGGGCATTAATTCAGAAAGTCATAGATGTACTACTAAACCCATTAGCCAAAATAGTTAGAAGTAGCATAGCCCTGGGTTAAATACCAAAAGTTTGGAGAAGAGCAAAAGTGGTTTTCTTACCGAAGGTGGGCAAGAAAGAAGATGGAAAAAGTGGTGAACAAGTACATCAGGATGACGGTCCTAGTTGACAATCCGCTATATCTCCATTAACATGCTTATAGGGCAGGGCACTCGACAGAGACTGCAATACATCCACTAGCAAGCACGATTGAGGACAGTTTGGGTAATAAAGAAATCGCAATCTGCCTTTCTGGACATAGAAGGTGCATTCGATAACACCTCATGAACACATTAGGTAGGTTACAAAGGCTATCTTGTGTATGCATTACTGGAGCAATGTGGACATGCCCCACGGTATCTATGGAAATTCTCTTAGAACTTTCACCTCTTCAAATTGACATACAGCCGCAAGAAACTTGTCAGTCTTGCGGAACGACTCCCTGATGTAAAGATGCAACCATGCAGCCAAAGTTCAACTTTGTCAAACGGTTGAGAACTGAACTAAGCAACAAGAAAATGTGGGATGGTATATCAAATACGTATCAGATAAAACAGAATATGATAACATGGTACACAGGCGGCACCCTCACAGATGAGGGAGCCAGGGAAAGTGTTTGCAGACCGAGAACCAAATACTCGGAAGCGTTAGGCAAGAACGCCACCATCTTTCAAGCGGAAATAGATGCCATCGACAGGTGCGTTCTTTTCAACCTGGATCGTAACTTTAGAAACAAGAAAATATCAATTCTAAGTGATACCCAGGCAGCAGTCAAGGCACTCAAATCTTACCAAGTGACATCAAAATTGGTAATGGTGTGTTTTTAAAAGCTGAATACACTGGGCGAAAATAATCAGGTCTGGATTCTATGGGTTCCAGGTCAGGTAGGAAATACAGGAAATTAAGTGGCAGAGAAACTTGCCAGGAAAGAAGCAGGCTCTAGGCTAATAGGTCCCTAACCATTCTTTGGGTTGGGAGAGGGTAACTTCTCTACAATTATTAGGGAAGCGGAAGCTAAAAGTAGAGCAATATACTGGAATAATTTACCAAAGTTAACATAGTCAAAATCTCATATAGGAAACTACGACCTTAAAAATTTTAAGGACTGTGTGAAGTTAAGCAAAGATAAGCTAAGAATCATAACAGGAAACCTAACAGGATACTGTATGTGAAACTACCACCAAATTAAACTGGATGGAATGGAACTTTTAGGTTCTGCAAGGAAGATTATGAATCAGTATTAAACGTTCTGGGAGTCTGCCCAGCACTTATGCTTAAACGTAAAAAACATTTCGTCGAACACCTTCTAAAAGAAGAAATTAGAACTGTAGGGGCAGGTAAAATATTACAATTTATTGATGACGTTAAGCTCAGAGAATCCCGGAAAGGGGGTACAATAGATATTTTAGGTAGTAGTACAACAAATAACCCTTACAAATAATAATAAATAACATCGTACCAGACGCTCATAATTGTAAAAAAGCAGAATCAGCAAGCAACGAAAATGATTAGCAAAATCTTGGGCGATGATCGCATTTGGGCGCGGGGAATAAACACTTGCGGGAAGAGAAGTAACACAACACACGAAAAGCGCACATTGTCTTATGTCACATTAGTGTAAGTATTGTAGCACATTGTGACATGGGAGAGGGAAAAACATTGAAATCGCAAATACATGCGGAGAGAAGTGTTAATTCGTACCGAATAAGACACTGACCGAAAACACAAACGACTACCGTCTGCAGTATGAGCGTAAGCAGCACATTTTAATGAGGGAAAGGGACAAAAAAAGAACAAGCAAAGCAAAGTCAGACAAGCCGCTTCGTGTCTTACCCTGCCCGGCCACACCTTATTCTAAAACTTAACAGTGATCGTTACAGCGCTCTGGGACACTATCTATATATAAGTTGTCTATGCGAAAACTAAGGTAAATCTTTTAATCACCTACCCCACAACAATGTAGTCTAATATGTGGGGTGAAAAGTTCTTAAGCAAGCAGAGAAAAAATTTTTTTTCTAGGGCGATACAACGAGTATACCTATTGTCAATATTTTGATACCACTTTTGTAACACGATTTATCTTTTGCATTAAAAAAGGCCTCAGTTTCAGTGATAACCTCTACATTCAAGCGAAATTTATTACCGGTGAGTATTTTTTTGAGGTCTGCGAACAGCCAGTAGTCGCTGGAAGCTAAATCAGGTGAATACGGTGGATGTGGGAGCAATTCGAAGTTCAATTTATGTAGTTTTGCCATTGTTTTGATTGACTTATGACACGTCAACAGTGCACAAACGCGCCAACCATCTTGCACACAGCTTTTTCATCTCCAAGTTTTTGGTCAATATACCATGTATAGTACTTTTTGAAAAGAGTATAGTATCACCTAGCCCACACACCTTCAGCCGGCGATCATCCAATACCATTTCGTGGATTTTCTTTACCGTTTCTGGTGTTACCACCTCATTTCGAAGTCCACTGCGTTCTGCATCTACGACCACGTCCGTAGTCAGCAAACCAACGTTTAATTGTTTTTTCTGATGGAACGGAATCCTTATAACACTTTTCAAGCCATTGCTTTGTTTGGACGGTATTTTTTCCCATCAAAAAGCAGTGTAAAATTAAAGTACGAAATTGTTTTTGATCCATTGTTCTGAAAATCACAAAATTAGTGGCACTCTTAGCACAAGAACTTACAAAATTATGAGTGGAATATCATGAAATTTTAACTGCTTTCTTTTGAAGGTTAGGGCTAACTAAAAATCATATGTATTTGATATTAGTAGTGCCATCTATGTGTCATCCTACGTACTTTTCACCCCATTTGTTATGTGATAATGTAATGTAATATATAATATAAATAATGTAATGCAATAAATAAAAAATATATAAATATATAATAGCAAGTTCAAACTTTTGTATGCGGGAGCGTTTATTGTTCCCCGTAAGTCTGTTAAGTGTGCCGTAGTGCTTTGCTACTCTGATTTTGGATTTTCGTTTGATTTAAAGAATGTTGTTGTTTTTGAAGTGGGCGAGTGCGCAAATTTCTTGCTGCAGACAATCCTATTGCTTGCTCATGTGGGATGTTTCTAATGTAGTCATGGATATTGATATTTTTAACGTTGATGTCTTGATACCATTTGCTGAAATATGGGATAATAATATAGACGTAAGGTATATTAAGAGTGGCTTTTGCTATTTTACCTGTAAGTTCATTTCCTTTTATGTCTGCATGACCTGGGATATAAATGAGCTTAATTTTTTGAGAGTAGTTTAATAATAATGATCTAATTGCTTTAGAGAATTTATCGTTATTGTTTGTGTTCGCAATTGAGTCAACTACTGATAGGGAGACAGAGAATATGGTAAAGTTGCATTTTATATATTTGATAAAGTATTGCGATTATCCCTGCAGACAGCACAGAAGAGTAGTGGGATCAAATTCCGAATTTTAATGTGTGAGTTTCTGTTGTGATAGCATAGCTTGTAACGTCACTTTGTTGGGATCCGTCGGTGTACATGACCTTGTGGTTTTTGTATTTTTGTTCAATCATGTTAAAGCATTACTATAAATTTATGTTGGTGTTACAGATTTATTAAAAACTAGCTGACCCGGCAGATGTTGTACTTTCCTTTTTACTCATGATGATGCAATCAGAAATATCGCATTAGTTTTATTATTATTCAGAATAAAAATATGTTAGATGAATTCAATTCAGTTCTTGTATTTATTGAAGAACCTTGTGCTATACGGCATTTTTCGTTTTGTTTTCATGTGTGTGAACAATCAAAGTGGATGGTTTGCCAACACGTGAACATGCTATGTACAATTGACCGTGAGAGAGCATTTATTTTCGAGATTCAGCCCACACACACTCAAGGATTGACCTTGTGATTTGTTGATCGTCATGGCGAATACAAGACGAATTGAAAATTGCAATCGTTTGAACTCGAATGGCGTTTCGGTTGGGATTATAGGAATTTTCGGAATGAGAACTTTCTCACCTTCGAACTTTCATTTGAGTATCATTGCGTGAATCACATTGACCTTGAGATATGGCACCTTTAAGCGCGTTTCGTTACATAATTTTGGTTGATTCAGATTTCTACTGAGCCAATTTTCAGTTGTAAATTGTGCGGTGGCAAGCCAGGCAGATCCAATGAATTTAAAAATTCAGTTGGGTACTTGGTTGCTTCGTCTTCGTTTACTACAGTGTCGATAGATTTGAAGGAATGCATTGGACCAGCGATTTTATTTTGAATATTGAAGTTTAACTTATGCACATCTTCGTTTTTTTCTGCGAGAATTGTTCGATCACATAATCAATTGTGATTGTTATGGTTGACTCAGATATTCGGGAACACCTTGTTTATGAGCTCGTCTATTGTTGGGACGAAATTGCAAAAATTGGGCGGAAATGAAATTAAGCCGTTCATTTCGTCGACAGTAACACGGGCATTAGCAATATTAGATTGAAACGCTATTCGATTAAAATTATAACTTGAATCATTTCTTCTTGCACGTTGAAGATTATGACGCTGTCGATTTCTAAGATTTGTCATTGCCAGGGTTTCTGTTAGGCGTGCTGTTTCTCTTTGTGTGTTTGTGAAGTATTATTTCTAGTTCGTTTGCCGTGCTTTGATTCGCAATATTGCGAATTCCTATTGCTTATACTTCTTTATGAAAGATTAGATCTTCTTGGCCGCGGCATTGTTAATAATACAGAAAGTAATCACACAATTCAAAATTAAACTATTTAGACCAGGAATTTTAAAGAATTGAAAAACACGACTGTTCGATGTGAAGTTTGATTTTAATCAGCTTTTGAATTTTGTATTTTTGACAAAGGAATCTTATGCTATGACCTATTACTTTTTTAAGTGTTTTGTATTTATGTGTCATAGGTGTTGGAAAATGTGGAGGATTTGAATTTAAAAGTAAACAAAATTATTTTGAGAGCTATGCAATATATGGTTAAGTAAAATTAATAATTTTGCAAAGCATTTAGGGCGTTTCAATTTACAATGGTTTCCTCTGTAGGGCGATGAACTAAAGTGTAAATTATTGTTGGCAGGCAAAAACTTATATTACAGGACAGTCGCTTGCGTTCTGTCATAATGTGAACAACAACAACAACATTGGTATAATCGTTGTAACAAAAAACAAAAACAACATTATTGGTTTTTGCTTTGCTCAGACTTGCTGCATCAGCAAGCAACAAAAAATGTATTTTTTTTTTTGTCAACGAAGCAACCGATCTATACAACTAAAAAGAAGAAAGCCGCTGAAACTAACAACCGTTTTGTTATTGTTAATTCGCTTTGCACAAAGGGTGAAAGTCAAAGTGCAATAGCAATGCCCATACTTATTTTTTTGTTCTATCTTACTCCCACTCAGTAATCAAAACGAATCCAATAACAGCGAAATTGTAGTTAGTTCAAACGACATGTAACATTTTATGCGTGCTGAACTCAAACATTTCGGCAAATATGCTTACGCTTCATAACCGAACACGGAAAAACATAAACATTACAGGTCTCTTATATACACGCAATTGTGAACATGCCTTGCGCATGCACAGTGCACTCGCGGTAACGTGAACTAATTAAAACCAAGGGAGTTCGTGTTAGCGAAATTGTTCTCGTAAGCAATTGTCGAGTTTCTTTCTTCTTGAAATTCTTTTAGTATTATTTGCATTATTAAAATATAAAATTAAATTCTTAATTAAAATTCATTACAAAACAATAGAAGATCACGAAAAATATCCGTTAAAAAAAAATTACATAGCAAACAAAATTCCTCATTACATTCATGCATTAAAGAAATCCGTTATCTATATCTGCTGTTTTTTGTTTTCTAATTGCTGAAATACTGCTTTCTCCCTTAATCGTTTAAGTACACTCATGCCACTTTGATCCACCATTGCATCGAATTCAATGTATTTCATACTTATTGCAGTAAAAAAAATTGTTCACGTTATAGAGCTTTCTGACTTTATTCACATTACAGAGTAGTCAATGTTAAAAAAAGCTTTTTCATGTTAGGCCCTGTTCACGTTATCGTAAGTGCACTGCATCAAAAATTTCCAGAGGTCACATATTATGAGCCTGTGTTGCTAAATTTTGTTAATTTTGTCAGTAAATACGATTTATTAACCGATTCTCAGTTTTTAATAGTTATTCTGTAAACCAAGGCAAAGACAAATCTAACAAATCAAAAATCATAAAAGTCGGTTCAGTCGTTCTTGACTTATAAAAAGTATAACTAACAAGACTTTCTTTTCCAACCATCTTCGTCTGTCAAACCCGTTAAAAGCATGGAAAAAAAATGATTTTTCTTTGTCCAATTTGTAATTCCTTTAAATATCCTCTCAATTGTCTAGTTGCGCATTTGCCTGTTGTGAAAGCGTAAAATATATATTGAAAAAAAAAAAATTTTTTTTCCAAACATAAGAGCTTAAGCTACAGTTTCTTCTGTGTGTTTATTGTAATTTTAGTTGTTGTATTTACGAAATGTATAAGCAGTGTGTAAGAAATTTAAAAGAAGTTACTGATTTTTTTTTTACCGATGAAAACAAAAAAATAAAAATAAAAAGAAAGCCGTACAAACCTTCTCCAGGGAATTACGAACACAGCAAAACAAATCAGCCAAACCGGTCAAGCCGTTCTCAATTGCTCAATGGTCAAACACAGTATTCCAAGCATTTTTATAAATATGTATAGATTCTCAGTGATGTGTTTATTTAATTTTTAACTAAGAGCAGATATGGTTTATGTTATTGAAGTTTTTGTGGTATTCCGTCAATTATGAAAATTTGTCTTGTTCGATCTATAGTTGAAATCAATTTTTCCCTCTTGTAAAGCCTGCGGTATTTGATAAACTTCGAAATTGTTGTATCTATAAAATTGAGTAGAGTTTTGTAAAGTTTTGCAGTTAGATGGTACCATTTGAGTTCTTTTGCCGGAATATTTGATTCATAGAGATGATTGTTAATGGGTGTTGAGCGAAGAGAGCATAGGAGTGATAGGAGTAATGCTGCGTTAAGTGTTGTTTTTAGTTTGTTTAAGATGGTTTTCTTACTGTAGCCATATATAAATAAGGCATAGTCAATTTCGGATATTATTGTGGCTCTAGTTATAGTGAGTAGTGTTTGTGTGTTGAAATTAAATCTTGGGCTAGCCAAGCACTATTTTTTTTTTTTTTTTTATTTTTTTTTCGCAGACGTTGTGGTAGCGCACTACCAAGCAAGAGGACTTACGAAACCAGACCTAGTGTCTGTTCCACAGCTACGACCGATAATGGTCAACAGCTGCTTTATCTACTTAGCAAATTTTATTAGTACTAAAAGATTACAAAAACTAATTAATAAAATTAAAGAACTAAATTAAAATTAATACATACATTAAAGTAAACATTAAAATAAGATTAAAATTCTATCTAATTTCTAATTTCATTAAATCTACGAGTAAGAAGAGATTTCAAAGTATAAGAAGAGGCTATGTTAGAAAATAAATGACGTTGTGGTAGCGCGCCACCAAGCAAGAGGACCTCCGAAACCAGACCTAGTGTCTGTTCCACAGCTACGACCGATAATGGTCAACAGCTGCTTTATCTACTTAGCAAATTTTATTAGTACTAAAAGATTACAAAAACTAATTAATAAAATTAAAGAACTAAATTAAAATTAATACATACATTAAAGTAAACATTAAAATAAGATTAAAATTCTATCTAATTTCTAATTTCATTAAATCTACGAGTAAGAAGAGATTTCAAAGTATAAGAAGAGGCTATGTTCGAAAATAAATGATAGAGTTATAGGCCAAACACACAAC
>JBAMBQ010001603.1:0-16585 GCA_037044495.1 Stegana nigrithorax | reverse complement strand
TTTCTGTTATTATCTGAATTGATCACTAACATTGATGAAATCATTCCATTTAATTGCACATATTTTTGTTGGTCTGATTCGTCCATAGTTCTTGTTCTTCTTCGCAGACATTATGATAGAGCACTACCAAACAAGAAGACTTACGAAACCAGACCTAGTATCTGGTCCTTAGACCGATAATGGTCAACAGCTGCTTTATCTACTTCACAAAGATTATTATTACTAGAAGATTACAATAACTAATTAATAAAATTAAAAACTAAATTAGTAAAAATTAAAATAAGATAATAATTCTATCCTATTTCATTAAATCTACGAGTAAGAAGAGATTTTAAAGATGAAGGGGAGGCTATGTTAGAAAATAAATGATTGTTAGAGTTATAAGCCAAACACATAACATAAAAGGGATCATGCAATAAGAACGATGATCGTGCAGTGTTTAGTCTAATGGGCAAATAGTATCTTGTTGAACGCGAAGGCACGTTAATGCAATTAATTGACTTTTCCGTTTATCAGATTATACAAACAAAGTATACCTAACACGGATCTCCGACTAGCTAAACTAGGAAGATTAACCAATTTAAGGCGGGAATGGTATGAAGGAAGGCGAATTGCAGAATTCCAGTTTAATCCACGCAACGCAAAAAGCAAAAATTGCTTTCGGACAGATTCAATTCGGTCAGAATATGTTGTGAGTTGGGGATTCCAAACACATGAAGCATATTCTAAAATCGGACGAACCAAAGAAGTAAAAATCTGCTTGGTGGTATAAGCATCATTAAATTCTTTAGACCATCTCTTAATAAAGCCAAGAACACCTCTAGCTTTATTAGTGGTCATGTGAATGTGAGAACTAAAGTTAAGTTTCGGACACATCAAAACACCTAAGTCGTTAAATTCATAAACCCGTGCTAAGGTAGAACCATTTAAGGAGTAGAAATACAACCTAGGTTTGCTACGAGTGAAAGACATTACTTTACACTTTTCACAATTTAGGTAAAGAATATTATCCTTACACCACTTTGAAAGTTGATCGAGGTCTTCTTGAAGAAGATTCTGATGAAGAAAGGAATCTAGAGTGAAACAAAGTTTTACATCATCAGCAAACATAAGCACATGAGAATGCTTAATAACCGATGGAAGGTCATTTATGAAAATATTAAAAAGCAAAGGACCTAAGTGGCTGCCCTGTGGGACACCAGAATGGACATAAATATTTTTAGAAACACAGCCATTAAATAACACTCTTTGGGACCTACGTCTTAAATAGTTATCAATCCACATTACAAGTTTAGGCGAGAAGCAAAATCTATCTAATTAAGTAAGAAGCAACGAATAGCAAACACTATAAAATGCTTTACTGACATCAGTATAAATAACAACTGTCTGACAATAACGAGTAAATCCACTGGAAACAAGTGAAGTGAACTCCAGAAGATTTGTGACTGTTGAACGTTTTACAGAGAAGCCATATTGGGATATACTCAAATTATGAATTATATAATGCTGAAGCTGATCAGTAATTATATGTTCCAATAAATTCGGTATTCCGCATAACTTAGCAATATCACGGTAATTTGAGATATCCCTTTTACTACCTTTTTTGTGGAGTGGAAAAATGTAAGATTGTTTCAATACCTTAGGAAAGGAAAAGGTCGTAACCGATAAAATAAACAACTTATAAAGAGGAAGATGTAATGCGTTGGCACAGTACTTTAAAACGCAAGCAGGAATACTGTTAGGGCCAACAGAAAAAGTGGGTTTAATAGCTAATAAATAAGACAGAAGCATTTTTCATCAATAACTGGACAATTGTTTGGGTAAGAGGCCTCTGTACTTGGGTCGGGATAAAAACTAAGTGAGACAGAATTATTATAGTTATTCTGGAAGAAACTTGCAAATAAATTGGAAATATCAACAAAATTACATCCCTCAGCATTACCTAGCTTCATAATAGAGGGAAAAGTATTAGACCTGCGATTTGAATTCGTAAAATTAAGGAACGACTTAGGATCACGTTTTATATTGAATTTAACGTAATTTAAATACGAATTTTAGTAAGTTTTATTTGCGTGGTTAAAATTGTAGCGCGAGACAGTATGATTTGCGTAATCAACTGCCGAACCGGTACGTTTTAATTTATTAAAAAGACGATTTTTACGATTTTTTAACCGAAATAAATCGCGAGAAAACCATGCTAGTCTTTTAGACTCAGGGAAAACCTCAACTTTAGGAGGTTTATTGAACAATTTTAGCTATCTTCTGGGGTAGACAACGGATTAGACCTGCGCAATGAAAAATTTGCGGCAAAATCTGTAAAATCTAAGTCAAGTGAACGATTCATGCAATCCGTGACACAATTTATTTGCTCAAGAGAATCATATAATACTGTATCAACAAATTTACACCACGAACTAGGTACAAGGGAATTTAAAAGTTCAGAAGGGGACCAAGTAACTAGCGGGAGATTAAAATCACCCATGACTTATAAATAGTCAGCGGTGTGGAGAAGAGAGTAGACGAATTTAATAGAGTACACATGAGCAGTGTAAATTGTATCATCAGACGAAGGTGGAATATAAGAGCACGTTAAAAATGTATTGCAATTGTCAACCGAAACTTTTACACAAAGAAACTCAATATTATCAGGGAAAGGGGTAAATACTTCATCAACTCATAGAGACGATCTAACAGAAATCAGGACACTACCATCAATTCTCCCAGATCGATCTCTTCTAAAAGTAACAAAACTACTATTATTTTTAAATATTACTGAGTTAAGGACTTCTGGACGGAGCCAGGTTTCAACAAAAAACAATAACATCAGAATCATAAGAAAAGCTATCAAGAAACAACCTTTTGAGTTTAGAATTAATTCCTCTATCGTTTTGAAAAGATACTATCAAAGTGGACAGTTGAGAATAACCTTTTTCTGTTTTGCCGCATTTTTTGCGTTTTTTGGTACTGGAACCAAATTAGCAACAGTAGGTGGTGCTTTATTCCGATCTTTGTAATCATATTCATGCACAATACAATTACTAGGCCAAAAGTCGGGCTTAAGCAGATCCGCGAAATAATCGGCCGGAACAATAATTTTAAAGGAAGAAATAGATCGCTTATGGGCAAACTTAAATAATATAATATATAAATAATAATAGGATTAGAAATGGATGGACATTTAGAAACTATGTAATGATGAACATCACATTCAGTTGTATCAGTGGCCAACCGGGAGACAAAGATAGCTTTAGTGACAGGAACGACAACTAAGGGCTTAGGTGCAATTTTGACAGAAGGCTTTATAGTTGGCACAACAGCAGGGTTAGAAACACCTGTTTTTACTGCCACAGCAAAAGAAACTGGAGGAGAAACTGACATAGGAGTTGAATACTCCTGGTCGCTATTTTGATTTGAGCAACTGAGAGTATTTAGGCTGTCATCCGCACTAACAACTATTGTAGGGGGTACTTTTGTTTTAGAAGCCGCATTATAGCCGAACTATTGAAATCTCTAAAATATAAGGATCGTCCGCGCCCATCTGGGTCGCTCACCGTGAAGGATATTAAACTCGGCACGCATTTACTCATCAAAAGCACTCAACTTGCATATTTTGCAGAAGGTTACAAGACGTTGCAGTTGAAGCAATCACTTTCGCCCAAAAGCAAATTACGGAATCTTCACACGATTCTCAGGATTGATTCACGTTGGCGGCTGCCTTCAACATTCACTTTTTGACTTTGATGCAAGGCACCTAATCATCCTCCCAAGAGATCATCCAGTCACGAAAGCCATCATCATGTTTTTTACAATAGATTTCTGCACGCTGGACCTCAATGCCTATTTGCAGCTTTGCGACACAAGTTCTGGCTAATAGGAGGACGAAAATTCGCAGCAGCAGTAATAAATAAATGCATAAGATATTTCTGCTTAAAACCAAAAGTCGTCGATCATATCATGGGCCCGCTACCAGCTGACCGCTAGCCGGCTATTCACCATTACTGGCATTTACTTTTGTGGGCCGTTCTTTTATAAATCGGAAGTCAAAACCAGGCCACCTGTAAAATGTTACATCTCCATTTTTGATTGCTTCGCCAACAAGGCAACGCACCTTGAAGTCGTTGATGGACCTTTCAACCGCATCTTTTATCGCCGCTTTGAGGAGATTTGTCAGCATTAGAGGACAGTTTCGTTGGTGCCAAAAACGAGCTAAACGCATTAAGGCAGTTATTTCTCAACGAACCGAACAACCACGAACTAGTCGCTGCCTGTTTGGCTATTGGAATCAAGTGGAATTTCATACCTCCCCGTCCCCCACATTTCGGTGGGTTATGGGAGGCTGCAGTCAAATCAGCGAAATATAATTTCTACCGCGTCGTTGGATACACAATTTTAACATTTCATGAACTCCGGACTCTAGTTTGCGAAATCTGTGCCATATTAAATTCGCGCCCTCTTTGTCCCATTTCAGAAAATCCATCTGGAAGTTCTGACGCCAGGTCACTTTTTAATTGGGTCCTCCTTCGTCGCCATCGATGAATCGAATTTAACCCCACTCAATATCAACAGACTGAGCCGTTGGAAACATGTGTGCCAAATGCAACAAATTTTTTGGCGCAAGTGGAGTACGAGCTATTTGTCACTTCTTCAAGAGCGTACTTCCTCAAGCAAACCTACCGCCAAACACCGTATCTACGATGCAAGCTGGGTAGAGTGTAAAGCACCATTACTGGAAATGACGGCGTCGTACGGGTCGCCAACATTCGATCCGCCAACGGGCTTGTCAGGAGAGCCTGCAGCAAAATCCCCGATCTGCCCCTTGAAACCCAACTGGGGGAGCATGTCGAGAACAGAACCTAACCAACACTAGTCACAGCTGATGAAGCAATTGTCTTGCTCCCTTTTTGATCTTGTTCTCTCTAGCTGCTGGCAACGCTGCCGGCAGAATATATAAGCTATGACTAGTGTTGGTAAGGTTCTGCTCCCGACAATATCCTTACATAATGAATACAAAATATTAAAGCAACAAAAAAATATATTCAGTTTTGGATTGGGTACAGGGTTTTCTATAGTCGGTTACGCCCTGCCTTTCTAGTTTGTTTTACACTTAATATAATCTTATTGTTTTTTTATTTTAATATGGCCTGTTGCTATGATAAATGTAAAAAATCACTTGATGAAAATACAGTGACCGTGGCCTGTTGGCTGTGCCTCGTTCATGACGGCTGTGCCGATTTAAATGGTAGAATAGTTGACAAGATTACCAGAAACATTGGTCTGCGGTGGTCTTGTGCGACTTGTCGTTCCACGGAAATCGATTTTTCATCCCGTGTTCCCTTTTCTAATTTGGTTAAGGGTTATAAGTCTTTAGGTTCTAAACTTGAAACTTATGAAAAGTCGCTTGAAGAGTAGAAATGTGTCGACTTGTCTCCTAAAAGGAAGAAGGCCAAATCTTCCAAAAAAATATGCCCATAATTACAATAGATGATGATGATGTCCCTAAGACTCCTAATTGCATTAGCAATGCAGTTAGCGCACAGGTGTTTTCTACACCAATAGTAGTTGATAATATCGTTCTGCTAAAACGTGTTTCTTCAAATAGCGTTGTTAATGGTGTTCAACCAAATCCTGTCATCTTAAATAGCGCTCCCCTTGAACCTAAACAGTTAGTTATGATCCCCCAACTAAAGCTGTCTTTATATCTCGGCTAGCTAATGACACTTTACAAATTTATGTAAAACATTACATTACTTCTAAAGTTCAAAGCAAATCAAGTAAAGTTCCCTGCCGTCTACTCTGTTTCTTGTTTTTTAAAATGTTAGAGGTCTCAACTAGAAGCTTCAACAGTTATACCTTGATAGTTTTTCTTTTGATGCTGATATTATAATTTTCGTTGAAACTTTGCTCCGGGCGAAGAACTTCAGTTCTGAAGCTCTAAATAGCAACTTTGTGACTTTTAGAAAAGACAGGCCTGATAGAAAAAGTGGTGGTATCCTCATTTCAGTTAGGTCGTCTCTCTGTGCTGATTTACTGCGTATTCCGTGTTCTGATAACATTGATTTTCTTTGTGTTAAAATTTTTTATATTTCGCCTTCTTCTGTAAAGAAAGTTTACTTAGTTCATGCAGATTTAGTGAAAACCATTCGTTCCTTTCTTCATAGCACTGAATATTTATTGGTCATCGGAGATTTTAATCTCCCTATATTGTCGCAGTCACCTTCTGATCTATCAAATGGTCTTGTACCTGCAGATGGTTGATTATGCAAATTATGTTGTTGCGCATAATATACTAATATACTATAATAATAATTTTCGCCACTTGAGTAAGGCCTGGAATTTTTCATATTTATTAAAAGAAAGATCAAAAATTAATCGAGACCCGAAAGCCTTTAATAATATCATTAATTCTATACGTAAGTGTAATACTTTTCCATCTATAATGAAACTCGATGAAGGTTTAAATAATTACGAAAAAGCAACTGTAACTTTAGCTCGCGAAACTTTATACCCAGTTTAAGTGCAGATAATCTTAATTGACCGGTTATTGATTAGAGCCTACTCGGATCCTACTTAAGTTCTATCAGACCTTCGCTTTCTGCTGGCCCTGATAATATTCCAAGTTGTGTATTAAGATACTGTGTAGACACATTAGTTTTTCCCTTATATAAGTTATTTATTGAGACTTCATCGGTCCCGTCGTTGCCACTCTGTGAAGAAGGGAGTAAAATCGATATATTTAATTATCGCGATATTGCTAAACTTTGCGCAATACTAAAACTCCTGGAACCATAAATACTGATCAACTTCAGCATTCTATTGATCCAAATTCCAAACTTTTCAACATGGTTTATCAAAAAAACGGTCCCTTGTAACAAATATCTTAGAGTGTACTTCTTTTGTTTCTCGTGGTTTCGCCTTAGGTGTACAAACGGATGTAACTAACTTTAGTAAATCTTTTGATAGTGTCTGTTATTCATTACTCCTAGGATAAGTTTGGCCTTTCCCCCAGTCTTGTAATATGGATTGACAGCTATTTAAACTCTAAGATCCAAAAAGTTAAGTTTAAAGGCTGTGTCTCAAAAAATATTTCTGTTTACTCTGGTGTCCCTCAATCCATTCAGGACGTTTGCTCTTTAACATTTTTATTAATAATAACAACTTTAGTTCTCATATTCTCACGACTTCTAATAAAGTTAGAGGTGTTCTTGGCTTTATTAAGAGATGGTCTATAGAATTTAATGATTCATTTCAGCTTTTCACTTCTTTGGTTCGTCCGATTTTATAATATGCTTCATGTATTTGGAATTCCCAACTCATTACATATTCTGACCGTATTGAATCTTTTCAAAAACAATTTTTGCTATTTGCGAGGTTTATACTGGAATTCGGCAATTCGCCTTTTTTCATACCATTGCCACCTTAATTTAATTAATCTTTCTACCTTAGCTAGTCGTAGGTCCATATTGGGAATTCTTTTTCTTCATAACATTATAAACGGTAACGTTCATTATGCTTTTCTCCTTGCGAAAATAAATGTCAACGTGACCTCGCGTACAACTGGATATTATTTACTTATTAGACTAAACACTGTACCAAAAAATGGTAAAGGGTATATTAAAGTTGTTCAAATGTATGTAACGGGCAGAAGGAGGCGTAGCAGACCCCACAAACTATATATATTCTTGATCAGCGTCGAAAGGCGAGTCGATCTGGCCATGTCCGTCTGTCCGTCCGTCTGTCTGTCTGTCTGTATGAACAAACAGATCTCGGAAACGGTACGACCTACAACCACCAAATTTGGCACGAAGACTCGTCCAATCCATAGGCATAACAAGTTTATTTATCTTTTTTCGATATTCGACCTATTACATATAGCTCTCATAGGAACGATCGGCCGAAAACCCACATTTAGTAACCAAACCCTTTTGTTTATTAAGATATCGTTACCAAACTTTGGATTTAATATTTTTAAGTAATTCCCGAATATCGGTTTACTATAACATATAGCTGCCATAGGAATGATTGGCCGAAAAACAACATTTACTAAGAGAAACTTTTTGTTTATTAAAACATCGGTACCAAATTTTAGATTTTATGATTTTAAGTAATATCAAGTCATATTCCCGAATATTATAAATATCGGTTTACTATAGCATATAGTTGCCATAGAAACAATCGTCCGAAAAATGCCTTTTACTAAAAAAAAAATTTGTTTTCTTGAGATATCCCTACAAAATGAATACAAATTATTAAAGCAACAAAAAAATATATTCAGTTTCGGCTTCGGTACAGGGTTTTCTATAGTCGGTTACGCCCGACTATAGCTCTGCCTTTCTAGTTTGTTATGTTTTTGGCTTACAACTCTAAATATCATTTATTTTGTAATATAGCCTCTTCTCATACTATGAAATCTCTTCTTACTCGTATAAATAATGAAATTAGATAGAAGTAGTTACTTATTTATATATTTTCTATGTATATTTGTATTAATTTTATTAATAAGTTTTTGTAATCTTCTAGTACTAATAATTTGTTAAGTAGATAAAGCAGCTGTGCGCTACGACAACGTCTGCGAAAAAAAAGAACAAAAAAAAAATTTGACATGATTACAACAGCCAAACTGGAGCAAATTATCGCTTGTTTAGGCAAGTCATCTGTGACGCACTGTGTGCTTAACAGAGGGTAAGCTATTTTGGGAAAGCTAGCAATGATCAGATCATAAAGAGTAATTGCAAACTAGCGGGCGTAGTCTAATTGTTAAATCCGATGAATATGAGGAGTTCCTCTGACGACGCAATTCATGAGTTGAAAGCCGTTGAGTACGAGGAGTACCTCTAACGACGCAACTGTTGAGAAAAATGTCGTTGAATACGAGAAGTGCCTCAGACGATGCAATTATTGAGTTGAATGCTCAACACCAGCAAGAAATAAAATATCGAATTCCGCGCCAATAGGCCGTATAATTATGTCGTATTATTCCGTGAATCAAGCAGACAATCTTCAGTCAAAAGAAGCACCTAAAAGGATTGAGGTGCAAAATAATCACTCCGAACAACTTACCATTGATGAATTCAAATACTTAGTTGGCGCCCAACAAGGATTAACCACCCCGATAGGCACTTAGGATACCACCTAAGTGATATAAAAGCATGTAAGTGGCCTTGTGTTTTCTTAAAACGGTGTTAGGAAAATTCTAAATTTGAGTAAAAAAAAATATATAAGCATGAGTACAATATGTTGACGGTAAACTTAATATTATTATGAACTAGTGGAGTTGACTTCGTGAAAATTCTAAAAATTGATATCGCGACTACGAAAAATATCTTAGATTTTTTTCTCTTTGCTTGGAACCCTACAACTGGTTAGATTTTACGTACGCGGACAAGACGCTGGTGTGCGTTACGCAGCAGGTCCTAAATACGCTCAGAGAGGGCGACATGACTATTATGCAATACTAGCATGAGATCGAAAAGAGTTTAACGATAATAAAGAATAAAAAGCTGACATATTCATTTCAGGTCTCAGAAAAAGCTTAAAAACCCTCGTTTTTCCGGCTCAACCGAAAGATTTTCCCACCGCCGTAGCATTAGCACAAAAAGCCAAGGCTAGTGGCGATAGGTATTTTTACGCAGCTAACTACGCGAGAAATACAAAGAATAGGTCGCAAAAGCCAGGCACAATTAGATCTCCAGAAGATCGGCAGGGCAGCTGTGAACAGAGTGACAATAATGGCGTGACCAGAAAAACTCGCATTTCTCTAGAAACCAAGGTGACCAGCAGCAATCCGGGCAACGCCCCAGTGGTAAAGTATTGCAAAAGCAACGCCCCGAACCTATGGAGGTTGTTCTTTCTATGTCTAAACTCCGTCAACCCACCAATATTCAGAACAACCAGCGGCCTGCTGAGCCGCCAAGATGCAAAATTTTTCAAAGCACGTAACAGATCAGAGACTCAAAAGGGTAAATAACATTCACCAGTAGGCTAATGACTGGCAACTGACCATTAACCGTAACTTCAATTAACGGTTCTAACAAATTTCGGCAAAAATGTCTGATGAACAGTAGCGGCTACAATCCGCACTGTCGATAATAATCCAATTTATTCCAAATTACACCATCACCCAATGGGGGCAGCCGACTTTGTGAACAACGAGATTAATGATGCCAGAACGCCAGTGGCATTTTTCAAAGAGCAACTGACGTCGACGACATCATAATTTGTTAAGAAAATTAAACAGACCATATGAATCAAACCTGTATGATGCTAACATACATACATGTATACAGAGGAAAAACACAATTTTTTAAAAAAAGCGTTGAATACATCGAGTTCGTAGTCAGGGCAAGGTAAAGGCAATACAGCAATATTTTTATAGTATCAGGGACATTAAGATCTACCGACCACCAACCTTTAACGTTTGCAATTTCTGACAGGAATCCAAACGTAAAGATTAAAAGGTGGAAAGCGTTTATCGACGAGCATAATGCGAAAATACATTACAATCCTGGTAAGGAGAATCACGTCACAGATGCGCTCTGACGGCAGAAAATAAATGCTTTTCACGACGAACCGCAATCCGATGTGGCCACAGTACACAGCAAATTGTCTTTATCTAATGCTATTGAAACAACCGAAAACCGCTTAATTGCTTTCGTAACCAAAGAAATCTAGAAGAAGCAATGTTCCCGATGCGTCAAAACTTAATTTTATTTAGCTCTAAATGTGCTTTTGCATTGACTAAAATCCTTTTATAAATACTTAACTCGCTTATATCATAAACCTGGAGTAAAAACCATTTTTTATCAGCGAATTTAATTTCATCGCCATTTATCTTACGAATCTATATTGGCTCCATAAACGAAGTCTAACTTTTTTATCTTATTTAAAACCGATAGATTTGTTTGTAAGTATGAAATATTGTTCTCATCAGTGTTGTCAAAAGCAATATGTTCTGTTTCTTCCTTGTTAATACTTTTTTCATACGAATTTGATTTAGATACTTTAAATTTTGTGCTTGAGCCTAATTGAGCTTTTTTTGAGATGTCCTCCTTCAATATTTCTGATTAGAATATTTTTATGTTGTTTTGTGAAGCATTTAGTAGTAAACAAAGTCGCAAGTGATCTGGACTGCTTAATAAAGTTATTAGCAACTTACCGATAGAACTGCATATACAAGTCTACCAGTTTTGTGGACTGCTAAGAGCATTAGAAAAAGGGTTACAACGAGGTGATCAAGGAATTAACCCGCTTGATAGTGCGGTGTATACGATATTGCTTACTCGAAATCCAAAGATCTAGAGCCACATCATATTGCTGATAAAATATTATCTGAAAAAGAGTGGAAGATAGTGAAATCTAAAGATAGTAGCATTGGTGAGAGATAAAGTGCTTGGTTTGTAACATACGCAATGAAAGCCAAAACTAAACTCGGAATGGGAAGTGGAAATACAAGGTTAAAAACACCTCATTCAAAAACCAAGAAAACATTTGCATCACTCATTTAAGATGCAACAAGAGCTTTAAATGAGGTACAATCTGAAAATCCTAAGGAAGCCATAAATATTGCTAAAGAAAATATTAAATCTACATTAAGAGGAATTAAGAAGTCCAGTATTACACTTCCAAGAATAATACCTGTTTATAAAATCGGTGGTTTCTTGCCACTGCTAAGGCGAATATTGAGGCGAAATCGGAAAAACAACAATTAGAAGAATCTCTTCGTCATAATAAAACTATGGAAGCCATTGCTTTGGAGAAATGATTTTATCTTATACTCTGACGAAAGGGTCTATGATTTTTTTATAATCCTCAACCACAAAACTATTAAGTAAGCTACCCAGAAGAGCACTAGCGCACATTGAGTGGTGGTAGAATTGTTTTTATGCGAGGTGATCTACCAAAACTCCCTCATCAAATTTAAAGTGAATTTGTAAATTTAGATTCTAAAGTGGAAATGAGACTCATTGGATATCTATATACGCATCGCTTCTCCTCTTTTTCTCTCTCTCATTTGCTAATATCCAATTCTGATGCATTTATGTGTAAAATACATGCCCGTTGTTTCTGTTAGTGTTAGTGCAATGGAGTTTATGCAATTATGAAGGAGGTATGAATCTATAAAAATATGTGTGTATGGACCGAAATATAAAATACTAGAAAACGATTGCCTGTCAAAAAGTCAGATTTTAAGGAACTGATAATAATAGTAATTTTAGTTTGCAATAATACTTTCCTTGTGAGAAGTCTCAACTCGCGGTAGATTTTTAATATCTGCATTGAAGTTGAGCTTTAGTCCAACTTAAATGGTTCAAGGAGTTTCGCTTGACCAGTTTATTTTTGGGCTTTTTGTGGTGAGACTTGTTGTTGTTGTTGTTGACTAGTAAGTCCTGGCAGACGTTGTTCTGCTGCAAGCCACTTTCTACATTTCAAATTATTAATATTAAACATATTTTTTTTTGTCAGCATTGTTTTTTTTAATAAAATTAGTTGGAGCCATATTAAATACAGAAAAAGTTAGATATTTACAGACCTTGTACTGCCCTTGTTTTCACATGAGAATGCAATCCAAAATATCGCTTCATTTTGATTATAATACATAGCGTACCCGTCAGATGTCTTATTTCAATAGCCGTTGTTTGCGGTAACTCGTGACACGTGTTGAGTATTTTAGAGGTTATGTAAATCACTTAATTAAGTGATCGTGCGAATTACACTCAAAATTAAAACACTAATAATAACCGAAAACTGTAGAGAGAGTGAGAAAAGGCTTATTGTCTGACAGAAATATGAAACCCTACTCCGTTGTGTTTACTGTAGGGTTGTATGTATTTTTAATACCTCATAATACTACATAATAAAAACACTTAGAGGTTTGAAAAATAGATAGTAGCCGATTCTTAGACTTACTGAATATGCATAAAAAATTTCATAAGAATCGGTCAAGCCGTTTCGGAGGAGTATGAGAACAAACATTTTCACACGTGACACGAGAGAGATATACATGATGAATATATACACATGTAGATAGTTCTCATTATCGCAAGGATATTTCAATAACTTTAGACACCTACAACCCCCAAAGGAAATCATAAAATATCATGGAAAACGAAATAGGAAATGTAGTTATTCATTTATGTCTTCAGTTTTTACTTAATTTAAATCATATAAATATATATATATTTTTTAATATTTTTGAAGGAAACAATTGTTTGCATTTTGAATATTTACTATTGGATGAAGAGTTTTTATATTCTTTGGATTCTTTCTCCTCTTTTCTGATGGGATTTTGAAAAACCTTATATTCCATCTCCTTTTTTTATATTTTTTCCAGATTTTTAGTTTAAGAGAGATTGGTTTTCCATTGTGATTAGTTTGATTTCTTGATTTGAACTAAACTTATAGTTTCAAATTTAACATTGTTTAATGAAGGTTTTCATATCTCTTCATTAAATTTGTGATGTCTTAACATCTTTTGATGTAATGTTGACAGGCGCAATTATCCTCTCTAGAATCTTTAATATGAGCGGAATTGCTTGTTTCTATATAACAATTAGCAATATGAATAGGTTTTCTGGTTGAAACCATTTCAATCCTTTAAGTCTCGATAATCAGTTGTAAACCATTTTTAAAAATTGGCCAATGTGCATCCATTAAAATGTCTGCCTAATTTTCAACTGTGATGGCGAACAGACGTTTTCAATATTCGTCCTGTGATTTAAAATATACGTACCGCTAACAAACCTGCAAACCTGCAATCAAACAAAAAGTTCATACGTCTAAATACAGAAGTGATTTAAATAGACATATAGAAAAGGGTAATAAAAACAACAATGCCCAACGCTCCGAACGAGCGAAGGCAGTCCAATACCAACAACATTGGCTACTTTACCCTACGCTCATTCCCCTCTGCAAATTAAGTAAGAGCGAGTACTTGCTCACCTTCACTAACATGCCCTTCCATAACAAATTCGCTAACTTGGAGCGCACAATGCACAACTCCAAAAACATCGAATCCATCAACGACAACCCAAAGCACATCCACAACTACAGTTGCATCAGCTGATTTTACAATAGCATTAGTTTACTCAACAACTGCACCTATAGCTTCATCAACGGCAACATCAATCTCAATTAATACCCTAACAGAACCATGCTTATCATCGGAGTCATCAGCATAAACAACTTACTCGGTAACCATATCGAATTCAACATCAATAACTACAACAACAGCAACAGTAACCTATCCAATAACAGTTTCAACCACGTCATCAGAAACAAAAACAGCAATACCTACCCAAAATAATCTTGATCATAATATAAAATCCAAAAACAATGCAAAGAAAAAAAAAACTCAAAACTCAACACAAACAACAATACAGAAATACTGGTTGAGTGCACCCAGTGCAAACACATCAAACAGATTCGATATATTGCAACCGCAAGACAACAATACAAATGACAACGGAAAAAATCCAAGTAACTACACAGGAAAAAATAAAATCAACCAAAATGTAAATAATCTAAATAATAAAACCACACCCGTTACCCAGTCACTATATAAAAAAAAAGTTAAACCATCGCCAATATACAAGGTGAGTTCGAAAGTAAACAGGACTTTTTGAATCTAGCGCCCTCTAGTGGCGCCATCTATATGTCAACTGGTGCGTTAGAATCTGCTATCGTTTATCGACTTCCAGTAAAAATTTCATGACATTTCATCTATTGGAAGTGAGGTTATTGCGTTTTAAGTGTCAGTATGTTTTTGTCATCGGTGCGAAAATGAGCTTCGAACAAAGAGCCAACATAAAATTTTGTTTTAAAATTGGTAAAACTTTTACCGAAACGTTTCAATTGATGAAACAAGTTTATGGCGATGATTGCCTATCCCGTAGCAGAGTGCACGAGTGGTTTCAACGTTTTCAAAGTGGTCGTGAGGACATAAATGACGATGAACATGTGGGCCAACCAAAATCCGTGATCACCGAAAATTCCATCGAAACTGTGCGTGAATTCATAAAAAATCAGCCGAAATCATCATTGAAATTCATGGAAATAGAATTGAACATCTCCAAAACATCGATTTATCGCATTTTGACCGAACATTTGGGCTTACAAAAGGTGTGTGCACGGTTTGTTCCGCACAAATTGACTGACGTCCAAAAATTGCTCAGAATTCAGACGCTTGTGTCCGACTATTTGACCAAAAATCACATTTTAACCATCAACCACTCCCCGTATTCACCTGATATGGCACCGTGCGACTTCTACCTTTTCGGAAAAATGCATTTGCCGATGAAAGGAAAGCGTTAACGTTATTCTATTGCCGCCAGCCCGCCACCCCGTCACCACTATACATCTTCAAACGTTACTCTATTACCGCAACCTCGCCATCTCGCGACCATGCCACCCCTTCACCCCACCACCACCACTCTATTGTCCCACCACAGACGGACATGCGCAAGCAACTATCAACTGCACACCACAGACGGACATGCGCAAGCAACAATCAACTGCACACCACAAACGGACAGTCGTACGCATAAAACGATTTTTTGTTTATTTGTTTTTTCAGACGGACATGCGCAAGCAACTATCAACTGCACACCACAAACGGACAGTCGTACGCATAAAACGATTTTTTGTTTATTTGTTTTTTTGTATTGGCTAGCTTAGTTTAATAAAACGTTTACATGCCCAAGCTATTGAGCATATAATTGCAAGCACAGCATATTTCTACGCATAGGCTGCTAAGTGGACGACGCGTCTTTATCGTGTACATTAGCTTAGCCTTCGATGAAATCTCAAAACCAATGAAAGGCGAGAATCTCCGATACTCATGCCGATTGTTATTGTTGTAAGCTGCTAAATCATATTTCGACAAAGCAGGCCGTCCGAACAAAGAGTGTGTACAGAATATTTTTGTATATTTTACTTGATGTAGGTCGCTTATTATGATGTTAGAGAAGAATCTTTTTTGTTTCTTTCTTATTATCAGTAGCAATGCTTATGATGAAGTAATTTTTATACCCTGTACCAAAAAATGGTAAAGGGTATATTAAAGTTGTGCAAATGTATGTAACAGGCAGAAGGAGGCGTGGCAGACCCCACAAAGTATATATATTCTTGATCAGCATCGAAAGGCGAGTCGATTTAGCCATGTCCGTCTGTCTGTCTGTCTGTCTGTCCGTCCGTATGAACAAAAGGATCTCGGAAACGGTAAGACCTACAACCACCAAATTTTGCACGAAGACTCTCTCAATCCATAGGCATAACAAGTTTATTTTTTTTTTTCGATATTCGTCCTATAACATATAGCTGCCATAGGAACGATCGGCCGAAAAACAACATTTACTGAGAAAAACTTTTTTGCTTATTAAGATATCGTTACCAAATTTTGGATTTGACAGTTTTAGGTAATATCCAATCATAATCCTGAATATGATAAACATCGGTTTACCAGAACATATAGCTGCCATAGGAATGATCAGCCGAAAAATGGCTTTTATAAAAAAAAATTTTTTTTTTGTTTTGGATTGGGTACAGGGTTTTCTATAGTCGGTTCCACCCGACTATAGCCCTGTCTTTCTAG
>JBAMBQ010001599.1:0-11840 GCA_037044495.1 Stegana nigrithorax | reverse complement strand
AAAAGATTCATCTCGCCCAAAAAATGGAATTAAATCGTGAAAATTTTCGTGCGATTATTTTTTACAACTTTCGACGTGGATTAACTCAACAACAGTTAATCGATGAACTTAATTCAATTTTTGGCGATGAAGCTCCATCAAGGACCAGTGTTTATCGATGTTATGGTGAATTCAACCGAGGTCGTAGTTCACTCCAAGACGAATTTCGTGAAGGTCGTCCAAAATCAGTTGTTGTTCCGGAAACCATTGATGCTGTGCGCCAACTGATATTGCAAGATCGTCATGTGACCTATCGTGAAATTGAGACAACCTTAGGCATTAGTGGGACCAGCATACATTCAATATTGCATAAACATTTGACCGTCAAAAAAA
Source organism: Stegana nigrithorax (assembly GCA_037044495.1). Taxonomy (NCBI): domain Eukaryota; kingdom Metazoa; phylum Arthropoda; class Insecta; order Diptera; family Drosophilidae; genus Stegana; species Stegana nigrithorax. Next base: position 11,468 of record JBAMBQ010001599.1, on the reverse strand, counting down.
TTTGTTCGCGTTGGATCCCATATAATTTGTCAATCGCTCAAAAAAAGGCTCGTGTCGATTGGTAGAAAGAAATGCTCCAAAAATACGATCACGGTGCTTCGAAACACGTCTATGACATCGTGTCAGGTGATGAATCGTGGATTTACGCGTATGAGCCCGAAAGTAAACAGCAGTCGACTGTATGGGTGTTTCAAAATGAGCCAAATCCAACAAAAGTTGCTCGCGCACGAAGCACTTCCAAGCAAATGGTCGCCTGTTTTTTCGGAAATGTGTATAGATCTTAATGGGGAATATTTTGAAAACCAATAAAGCTATTTTCGATGATTAATATTTATTATTGTTCTCTAATCCCGAAATATAAAAGGCAACCCTCGTACTTGTGTTAAATTTGGGGGTCTTGCCTGTGAAAAGTTCGAATGGTGTCAGTTTTGTAGAGAAGTGGATTGCGTTATTGTAGGTAGAGAGGAGTTTCTTAATGAATATTATCATGATTAACAACGAGTTTGTTTTCATTTCTTTTTACCATTATAATTCTATAAATTTCTGTCAGTGACCAGTGTAATCTTTTTACAAGTGCGTTGCTGGATGATTGTTGAAAAGATATTATGTATAGTGAAATATTTGGAAAAGTCTTTAAATATATTTGAAGAGATTTCTGCCCCCTGGTCACAAAAAATTTTTAAGAGTAATTTCGATTATAGATATAAAGTGTTGTAGTGATTGAAGAACGTTAAGGTTGTCTCTAGCCGGGAATGTGTTTCTTGATGCCTATTTTGAGAATTTATCTATGTTACTTTGGTAAGAGTTTGTTGATGATTAATTGAATGTGTATCAATGTAAAGGATATCCAATGGTTTAATTGGAGTCTCGGATTTTTCGAAAGCAATTTTTGAAGGATGTCTATCGTATTTGAGAGTATTACAGGTATCGTTTTGGGTGAAGGTATGTTTCGTCTAATGCTATATGGTTATTTATCCTGTGGTATTGGCCTATCAATTCATCCTGTTAATCGTTATTTAAAATGTCTTGTATGAATTGTGTATATCTTATGATTTTATAGATTTTATTGTTTGCGAAGTACTTTGAATATGCCTCTTGTATTTGTTTGAATATTGTATCAGTTGTATATATCGCTGTTGTTTTGTTTGTTTTTATTTTTGTAATTTTTCAAGAATTTTTTCATCGTTAAAATGAGTTTTCTTAATAGGTCTACGGATTTTGTTTTTAAAAGGAGCTTTAATGTGAGCTTCCGACGTCGAGTGTGTTTTAAATACCAGTTGAATGTTGAATTTGTTTTACCCTCCGATTAGTGATTCATCCGTTAATACAAAGTGCAAAGTCCGCAGGGACTTATTTATATTTGTGTGGAAAATCGTATGAAAACGGTATTATATTTTGGTTTATTATTATTTATTAATTATAAATGTATAATAATTTTAGAAAGAAATTTTTTGAAGTGAACTTCTTTAGCGAGGTGTAAGCCTAAAAAAATAAACATAACAGAAATCAAATGCTGGAAGCTTCAGAGATGAAGTGGGGAGACACACAAAACAATGCGCATTTTCTTGAGCTTGGTCGTCTGCAGCGTAGAGAATAATTGCTTACGCATAAGTAAGAGAGAGTAAAAAAAATGATTTACTGATTGTACAAACGTGTGGTTGTTGTACAACAATGAACTCTGTTAGTATACGTGTGCCATATGAAATCTCAGAGTAGATTTCGCACAGGCTACATTTCATATGTACAACAACAATACTTTTGTTTGCCTTTAACTTTATTGCTGTGTAATAGATGGTTGCCTTGATTAGCTGCTGCTAATAAGGGTGGAAACACTAAAAACCTCCGATACAAACATTAAATGAGTGTTGTTTTTGGGCACATTGTTACAGTAGTCAGTAATATGAGTGTCTATTAGTATGCTTATTAGAAATGATTCCTATAATTCTTATCGCCGATGTTGTACTACTGTGCACCGGTGACAATAGAGTGCAATAGGGAATTGCTTTGTTTCTTTCCTACTTCATATAAATTATACATATTAAACATGTAAGGGTGATATGAGTCTTCGTTTTTAACGGTAGAATTGAATTTTAGCGAAATGAACAGTAGCTGGTAAAATTTTTAACTTACATATAAGTGAAAATGGTATTATTTTTACTATCCAGACTGTTCTGTACACCATTTTAGTTGATGTAAGGAACACAACTCTAGTAACTATTTAAAAACTTAATTTCTACCATTTTGTGCAGAAGTTTCACTTCAATAGTGTGCTTATATAGGTGAGGAACATTACTTTTTTTTGATTATTATTATTAATTTTTAATGAGTTTTACATGACAAATGCTTAAGAAACTATTGTAGTGTAGATTGTCCCTCGTCCAACATACAAGGAGTGTTCCAAAGTAAACAGGAATTTTTGAATCTAGCGCCCTCTAGTGGCGCCATCTATATGTCAACTGGTGCGTTAGAATCTGCTATCGTTTATCGACTTCCAGTAAAAATTTCATGACATTTCATCTATTGGAAGTGAGGTTATTGCGTTTTAAGTGTCAGTATGTTTTTGTCATCGGTGCAAGCCTTTTGAATGGCCTCTACGTCTGCATAACGCTTTCCTTTCATCGGCAAATGCATTTTTCCGAAAAGGTAGAAGTCGCACGGTGCCATATCAGGTGAATACGGGGAGTGGTTGATGGTTAAAATGTGATTTTTGGTCAAATAGTCGGACACAAGCGTCGATCGATGAGACGGCGCATTATCGTGCAACAAACGCCAACTTCCATCTTCTCGCACCGATGACAAAAACATACTGACACTTAAAACGCAATAACCTCACTTCCAATAGATGAAATGTCATGAAATTTTTACTGGAAGTCGATAAACGATAGCAGATTCTAACGCACCAGTTGACATATAGATGGCGCCACTAGAGGGCGCTAGATTCAAAAAGTCCTGTTTACTTTGGAACTCACCTTGTATTTTGTGTGGTGATGTAGCATCGTTGCATAAGTATTGAATGCTCTGCACAAACTGGATTGTTACAGGAATAGCAATAGGCCCTTGCTTTCCGCTGCCATCTTTACTCAGAGTGACAGACATGACGGTCTGTTCGTTCTAGGCACAAACGACGGTGCAGCTCCTTCTGTCGGTGTAAATAATAACTAAAAAGAAAAAAAAATATGTAGTTATTCTGGTTTTGAATATTAGAGTGGTTTTTTTTACCTTTAGATCAAATGCTTTCATTGCGTTCCGTATATGTGGATATGCGGTTGTTGAGCGCTCGATCCTCTATGTTTGGTATCGCCAATTGTTTTGTCAGCATCAGTAGGAATAACCGTCGTCTATCACTTCATTTTATTGGCTTCATTTCGTTATATAAAGTAAATGCAGCTAATGCTGTAATGTCCACCATATTATAAATCATGTCCAGTGGCCAGCGGTTTGTTGAACGCTTGCATGTATATGTGCCAAGCATCAGGTCCATTGTATTAACGCCCGATTTATTAGCTTTGTAATAGCAAACGGCTTCTACTTCACAGTTTACATGTCCACACCGCAAGTATAATGTTGTATAGACAGGAAAATGACCGCTTTGTTCTTCTTGGGCACATATGAACATAGTGCTATATTACCTTCATTGAAGCCGAACAATGCCTGTTGATAGAACGCGTACGAGTTTTTTGGAATTCCCGTATGCATCCAAATATCTCTGCAAGTTGAAGTAAAACATTCTGCCCTTGATTCACCTCTCGCTGCCGGACAGGCAATTTCCCAGAGTAATTATAATTCCTTTGACAGTATAAAATGATTTCGAGTCGCATAACCACCATATTTTTATATCATACTTGGCAGGCTTCGAGGGAATGTATTGTGTGAAGTGGGTGCGGCCTTTGTATGGGAATAACTGCTCATCAACGATTACTTCATTATGCGAAGTGTAAGTTGCTACCAAGTTAGATTGCAACAATAGCCAAACATCATCAATCTATCTAATGAATCGAATCTAAAGCATTGTTTTATGCACACAATACGATGATATAATAATGCAGCTTTGTATATTGGACTAAACGTTGGGCCCCATAACTCTGTAAGAGGTTTACTATTCGATTTAGTAAGTCCAGCATACAGAACCAAAGCCAAAAAAGCATCGAATTCTTTCAAAGTGATTGTTTTCTATTCCTTAGTGTTCGTCGGATTTTCCAAATTCCATTCAGCTGTTACTTCCCTGCCTTTTCGATTTGTTTCGCGTATTATGATGTACGCACAATAAAAATAATCCGAAAAGTAATTTAAATTCAAAGAACACGTTTTTGATGTGTTAGGATCATAAAACAATTAAAAACAAGGCAAAAGAAAGTGCGTTTATTGATAATTTCTTAAAACTTCAGTAAAATTTTTCACTCGATCCCGTACTAATTACTATTAAATCTAAATAAAAAGTAAACTATTGCTCGGATCGCCTTTTTAAACGATTCTAAATAAAATCTCCTTGGAATACATGTGGGGGTTGGGTATACTTCCCACGTACCATCAAGGAGTAATTTCAGTTTGAAAATGAAAAAGGTCCTCAGGGACCTTGTCACCCATCGGAGGGTTAAAGGTTTTTCTGAAATAAGGATTCCGTCATCTAGATTTTCCTGTGCTGAGTGAATAGTGGCTGCAGTGGTTTCATTAATAAGTTGTGCGTCGCTTGTGTTAACTTATATTTTTATTTATTTTTATTTTTGTTTTTGGAATTGTGATACTATTTTCGTTTTGTATGCGATATTGTAGTCATACTCTTCCAATTTTAATCTCCTTCGTGCTAATGTTGAATTAGTGTCTTTAAGGTTCATCAGCCAAGTAATGGGTTTGTGATCAGTAATTATAGTGAATTTTTGACCGGAAAGGTATGGTCGAAAGTAATCAGTAGACTAAACTATTGTCAGAAACTCTTTTTCGATAGTGGAGTAGTTACATTTTGTGTCGTTCAATGTGGAGAGGATGTTTTCGCTACCTATTTGATTTTGTGACAAAACGGTACCTAACACATAAAAACTAGCATCAGTGGTGAGTATAACCCGGGAATTTATAAGATTGGGTCGTTACACAATAAAGTTCTACACATTACACATGTATCAACATGCTGTTTATTAAGATCAATATTCTTCCCACTTTTTAAAAAAAATTGTTAGAGGTTTTGTACGCTTGGCCAAATCTTTTATAAACTGTAACTGTAATAGCCGGATATTGATAAAGAGGATTTTATTTGAGTTACTGTTTTTGAAATAGGGAAGTTTTGAATCGTAGTAATTTTATTTGGATTTGGTTTTATTCCTTCAGGTAAAACGATCTGTCCTAGAAATCCAAGTTCAAAATTTCCAACATTGTTAAATTCTTTGAATATAGGCAAAGAAGTTTTCTTTCAGCCGTGTTCAGGCTCAGCATCACGAATGATAGCATTGTCAAAAAAATGACTAAATGGTTGTCATTGCTACAGTGGTGTCTCCCATTGTATCCTCGGCAGCGCGTGACTTTAGAACTGAGTTAATCTAGTTAACTAAAAAGGGATTAATGCCTTTATGTACAAGTGCATCAGCCACTGCATCGTGGGATGTATTGTCATAGGCTCCCTTCGTCGAGAAATGCGCATAGGGTTGGTTGTTTCCTTTCTAACGAAGTTTTAATTGTCTTATTTACCTGGAATAAGGTTGAGTCCGTGGATCGACCAGATCATTTCCCGTGTAGGAGCCATCAGGTTTTCTCAGTGATACATTCGCCTTTATCCTTGCGTTGGCCATGACTTTATGCAGTCTGCCTGCCGCAGTTGTGGTGCTGATTGTATCACAAAAGTTACTGTAGTCTTTGCGTTTTTCTTTTGGTTGGTGAGGTAGATTTCCCACTGGCCAGAATTCTTCGCTTTGTTAAAAAGTTTTCTCACCTGTTTTCTTAGGTTTTCCAATGAGTTAATACACCAGTGTACGTCATGTTCTCTCTTGACTTTACTTATTGTGTCTCAGACTGTGGGGTTTGTCTGACTGCGTGAGGACAATAAGCGTTTCCCTGTATTTTACCCATTTTGTTCTACGCAAGTTTTCACAAGGGGGGAGGCTTTGCCTGTATATCCGATATCGAATACAATTATTCTGTGGTCGGACATTGAGGGTTCGCTAGATACACTCCAGTTGCCTATTTTCTGATCGTACGCTAGGCTGGTGAGTGTGATATCTAGCACTTCTTGCCTTATTCTATTAACAAAAGTGGGTATATTCCCTATATTGCTTATTGCTAGGTTAGATTGTAGGATGTATTCTAAAAGATACTCATCCCTTTTGATGGTGTTGGTGCTGCCCCACACCTCGTTGTGGGCCTTGGTATCACAACCGATTATAGCGGGCAAGTTCTTACTCTAGACAAAGTCGATCAGCTTCGAGATTTTCGGTGGGAGTACTAGCTCATCGCCCGGAAAATAGCAGCAGAATGTCAAAATCTTAATAAACATAAAAAATTTTTCTTAGTAAATGTGGTTTTTCGGCCGATCGTTCCTATGACAGCTTTATATGATATAGTAAACTGTATATTTAATTGGACATTAGCTAAAACTACTAAATTAAATTTGGTAAAGTTATCTTGAAAAACGAAGCGGTTTTTGTTACTAAATTTGGGTTTTCGGCCGATCGTTCCTATGGCAGCTATATGTTTTAAATCGAATTTCGAAAAAAAAAATAAATAAACTTCTTATGCCTATAGATTGGTAGAGACTTCGTGCCAAATTTGGTGATTACAGGTCTTACCGTTTCCAAGATCCACTCTATCTCCGAATAATAAATTGTTCTATCAGATTATAATAAGGATATTATTAGGAAATGCTAATTAGAGAAAGAAATTGCATTATTCTCTTCGTTGTTCATGGCTTTAATGGGTTGGACAGAAAAACAAAATCGTGTAGCCAGAGAATATATATACTAAGAAGTCGCATCACATACAAACGGCATGCCAAATCGAAATGACAAAATCAGGCAGCGGCGAGCAGCGTGTGTTGGAAGTAAAATTACTATAATGCCCTCTGTCGGAAAATATTTTCTGATCTTTGTGTTTGTGTTTCTTTCCCTTGCTATGCATGTGTTGCTCGCAGTCATGTTTTTAAAGACAATTGTTTGTCTTTAATTTGATTTCGGTTTTTATTTTTGTATGTATGCGCTTCCGATGAGATTTCAAATGATATTGTTTCCTTTTCTGCCTATTCATATGCTGCTTGCACTAATGCCTAGTATGAGGTTTGTCTATTTTAGGGTAGATTTTTGATATTTGATAAGTAGTGAATAAATGATTAAATATCAAAGACTGCAATTAGATACAAACACTGTCGATTGCACTGTATCTAAATATGGCGAGATCGATTGATATTTTAAAATAACAAATTTATATTACAGACATTTTGGTTACATTTAATCTCCTATGAATGTAATGATTTTTGCAGTTTCTGTAAATAAATTCAATTTTAATGTAAGTAAGACATGCATTTTCAGTATTTTCATATGTCGCACGCAAGATTTGAACTCATGCTACAAATTGATTAAAAGCCAAAAATAAAAAACCGATTCCAGAATACAAATTGCTGTGACTAACGGAATGCGGATTCTGTTACTTTAACTAGTTTAACAAACCGACTTAACACCATGTTAACCAAATTTAACAGGGTTCCATAGAACCTAAAAAGAATTGCTAGGAAAATTCAAAGTGGAATCTGTTAAAATAACAGAAAACTTAATATCATGTTAAAATTTATAATGAGAAAGTGTGTGAGTTTATTTATGAATATTAGTATAATTAGAATTTTTTGGTTGTAAATAGGTAAAAACTGAATAGCCAACAACGGGATCAGGCGGCGAGAAATGAATGCCGTCGTTGTATTATTTCGATGTAATGTTCGAAATAGAACATCTATATCCCATTACAACGATAGCATCGAAATATTTTAGCGTGCAACAACTGGAAGTGGTGAATTGGAAGTGTTTTCTTTATTATTTTTCATCATCATTTATGTAATAAATTCTTATTTACTATCTAGGAGGAGGACAAGGAGAACACACAGCCAGTATTAGATATAAGAAAAAGGAAACACAATTCATCATCTATTAGACCCAGCATGAATTCCTTGCTTCAGAAAGTGGAAGCGGTAGAATCATCAATAAAAAATGACAACGAAAAAAGACTAAGAACCAATTGTGAGAAAATTGCAAAATTGCAATCATGCGTTGTTGACCACAACACTCAGTGTTGCAAGAAATTGGAAAGCATGTAAGAGTATAAAACAATTGATAAATTAGAGAAACGAATACAAGTTTTAGAAGAAAACGAAAAGAACCTAAAATGCAAACACAATAAATGCAACAACAACAACAACAAGAAGCATTTGAAAGAAATCCGCTAAATCACTTATAGGATAGGATAGAATAAGAATTCTTCAACAAAGTTCGCTTGCGCCAGCCCATGGATTTACCATCAAGCTGTTATATTTAGATCGAATCTTCATGTAAGCTCTGATTAAAGCTTTAAATTTCATTTACTCTAGCGAGCGCAAAGATGTTTTTCATCAAAACCTTCGAATTCATAAGGTATATTTTCTGTTTACTTTTTTTGGCTCGTAAAAATTGATACTTATGGGTTTTCATGACTTTTATTGTATTGTTGTTTTTTCTTTTTCTTTATATTTATTAAAACAATACAACTTCATTCCTTATTACGTCGTTGTGCATCATTACTTATATTTTATAAATGAAACATATACATACTTTAAATAAACTTTAAAATAATGTGTGCTTACTTTCTCTTGAGGCTCACGTATATGTCGAATTAGACTTACGATTCAGTGTTAGTAAAGAACTATTAATACAAAAGTAAATGAGAAGAATAAGTTGAGAGCAAGGTTTGGGTACAAGGGTTGACTAGCCGAGCAAAGTGCATTGTGGTTGCCTAGTGATGTACGAGTGAGAGAAGAACAGTAAAGGGAGGTGCAAGCCCTCGGATAAAAGATATGCAAGTCATGCAGTCTGACATGAGAAGTAAAAGGCAACTGTACATTGGCAACTTGGCGCAGGACTTGCATCTCTCACGTAGCTGAGTCATCTGGAGTGCTGGATGGTTTTCCGGCCTTGTCCAGTTTCGTCAGACCGTTCACAATTACAGTACTGAAACGGTACCGTAGTTTGTGATCCATCCTCACTATGGTGTTCTTCGATTCCTCATCAATTGCAACTGTTATGAGGGTGCCTCAGCCTTGCGCCTTGAACTGAACAACTTTTCACGAGAGCACATTTATGCCAGCGTTTTGGCTGTTCAGAACAGATAGCAAGAACTCCTTCGTCTTGCTTTCACTTTTAGCGAGGAAGAACGTGGTGAAGTATGCTGAGGGAATATCGTCACCTGATTTTGTTGTCAGAGGGGGACCATTCCAATGTTCCAAAGTAGAAATTATCTTCCGGGCCCATTCTACAGTATCAGTGTCAGCGCATGTTACAAATAGCATGCCCGATTGGTGTTGGAGACCATCAAAACAAATGTTGAAATCCTAGTCTTTTGAGATCTCCATAACAAGTGACATGGAGACAGCCTCTTTAGGGGACATACCCTTAACCATGTGGCTCAGGTATCACTTGGTTCTAACACCATTCATTCCTTTCCGCCGGTGATCGTCAATACCACCAGGTTGACCTCACTTAGGCAACGAGGACGCCAGTCTCGGACGTGACGGGCGTGTCGTTATCAGAGGTCGTTTTGGTGCAGAAATTGCGGTTTTGTTTGCACTGCTTGCCTTGGTCTGCACTTTCCGTTCCAGCGTCATTGAAAGGTTGGGCGTTTTGATCGTGGTTACTACGAGTGGCGGAGAAATGTATGGTCCATATGTGCAGAGATCCGTAATATACAGATAAGGTGCGCCTGGCACCTGAGCTCTTCGTTAGTGACTGAGCTTTGTTGACTGGGCTCTCAGTCAGGTTGATCTTTGGCACGGGTCCATCATAATCCAGCCCAGGGGGAAGTGTGGGAGGGATGGGAAGCAGAAAGAGAAGGGTGCAGGGTAGGAGTTCGTTTATCAAGGTGAGGGCGGTTACCAGGGACCACCACGTGGAGGTTATAGCCGCACTTCTGCTCTATTATTCGGTTGTAACCTAGGCTATCTTATTGTTACTCTTGTGGAAGTCAGCTGACCACCTAACAGGCCTTACTCAATTTGCGAAAACTGTAACGCGCGTCCACATAATTCGCGTAATCAATCGGACGGTTGATCGTTTAAATTTAATAACAAACCACTTTTTTTTATTTTTTAAGCGAGCTAAATCGCGGAAATATCACGGTGGCGTATCTTACTGTTGAGTAACTCTGAGTTTCGGTATACATTTATTGAAATGTTTGTTTAAAGTCATATTAAAAAACTGGACAGCCTGTTCAATATCACCCATAGAATTCATAACTGACCAATCTGTATTTGAAAGTAAAAGACTCAATCCTTCATAATTAGCTTTTTTGAAACAAAAAGTCTTGACAACTTTTTTAATGGATTGGCAGCTGAAGTGTGGGGTGATAACTATTTTCAGGGCTTGATAACGGACTGGACCTACTTAATGAAACATTAATGGGACTATCAGTAAAACGCAGGTCTAGCATATGATTTTTAGAATTCTTTATAAAGTTGATTTGTTCGAGTGCATTGTCAAGAATTGAATCAATAAAAAACACGAAGCTGGACATGAAATATGCACTAAATCGGCACAGAGGGACGACCTAACAGAAATGAGGATACCACCACCTTTTCTATCAAGCCTATCTTTTCCAAAAGTCACAAAATTGCCATTTAGAACTCCAGAACTTAAAATCTCCGGCCGGAGTCAAGTTTCAACTAAAATTATAATAACAGTTTCAAAAGAAAAACTATCAAGGTATAACTGTTGAAGCTTCGAGTTAAGACCTCCAACATTTTGAAAAACAAAAAACAGAGTAGAAGGCAGAGAACAATTTAGTTGGTTTTTTTTGCCGCCCGTTTTTTCGTTTTTTGCTTTGAAACCACTTTAGAAGCAATATTTTCATCTAATGGAGCCTTTTTCGATGGTCAAAAGGAACAATAATTTTAAAAAATGCTATCGCCCTTTTGTGAGTAAATTTGAATTTCTTTATAATAATATCGATTATTAACATAACTTTGGAAGAAATGTAATGATTAACATCCATTTCTGTAGTGTCAGCCGAGACAGCTTTAGTTGGGGGTATCACAACCAACTGTTTAGCTTCAAGGGAATGCTTTTTAAAATTACAGAATTTGGTTAAACCCTATAAACGTTTTATGTAGGAATTTTTTAATTTTTTTTTTTTATTTTTTTTTTTTGGTTTTGTTTGATAATTTGGTCGCGTTTGCTGTTAACTGTCCAGGTTCAGTGGTTTCAATTTTTACACCACCTTCAATACAATCATCGCCAAAGAGAGGGATCCCACCGCAG
>JBAMBQ010001598.1:0-11877 GCA_037044495.1 Stegana nigrithorax | reverse complement strand
GCAAAACCACGAAAAACGAAAGATGCAAACTCTAAGAGGTTTGTAACAGTGGCCCCTTTTTTTGAAAAACCATGTTGAGAAGTATTTAAATTTGGAACAATATAATGCTGAAGTTGATCAGTAATTATGTGTTTCAAGGAGTTTTGGTATGGCGCATAGTTTAGCAATACCTCGATAATTAGATATATCGATTTTGCTCCCTTTATAGAGTGGAAAAATAAAAGATCCTTCTACACTGACGGAACCGATGAAGTCCCAAGAGAAAAGCTTTAAATTACTTATATAAGGGAAAAGCTAATGTGTCTGCACAGTACCTTAATACACAACTTGGAATATTATCAGAGCCAGCAGAACCTGCACTCAAACTGGATATAAAGTTTCGCGAGCTAACGTTATAGTTGCTTTGAAAATACTTGTAAAATGGTTGGAAATGTCATAATTATTTAAACCTTCATCATTATCGAGTTTCATTATAGATGTAAAAGTATTACACTTACGTTGAGAGTTAATGATATTATAAATGGATTTCAGGTCTCGTTTAATTTTTGATTTTTCTTCTAATAAATACGAAAAATAACAGGCCTAGGTGGTGAAAATTATAACAACATAATTTGTATAGTCAACCGTTTAAATTTAATAAAAAGACAAACGGACAGACGGACATGGCTATCAAGACATGCTGATCAAGAATATATATACTTTATGGGGTCTGCCACGCCTCCTTCTGCCTGTTACATACATTTGCACAACTTTAATATACCCTTTACCATTTTTTGGTACAGGGTATAAAAAGAAAAAGACAACCTGTAGACAGGTACTTGGTTTTGCGCTGCACGCAAATACATTATAACATGTCTTAATTTGAATGTAATACCGTGCAGAATAGTTGTTCGTATAAAATTGGTTTTTTACTAGAAACTTAAAGTCTATACTATATATAGACCATATTGTCACTAAGTATATGTGCTCATATTTACCTCAATGACCTCTCTCGGAATATCCTCATCAAAGACTCCGATATATTCATTTGAGCTTTATTATCGTGTCTGCCTTATGTGCAATATTTAAAAAAAAAGATATAAAAGATATAAAAGTAATGATGAATTAAAAAATAATAAAAATACACACTGCACCAAATCAAGTTATTGAAAATCGGTGGTTAAAGCTGTTTTTGTTAAAATAAAAAAATAATACATTTGAAATAGACTGATAAATTTCTTCTTCTTTTAAATTTGCTAATACACGTTCATTAAAAGCAAAACCAAACGAAATGATACAGGACCAACAAAAACAAAAACAACCACAGAGCGATCAGACAAAAAAACTAATTCAACGAAGTTAGGAAAATAGCAACAACATCGTTGTTTTGCTTATCTGCTACTCATAGGTGTGGAAACATTAAAATACTTGGAGACAGATTTTTTTTTTTTTGTTGTTGTTGTGCACATTAAGATATTACGCCAGTAATATGAGTGAACACTTATATGTTTATTAGTAATAATTCCAATAACTTTTATAGTCGATGTTGTACTACTGTGCACCTGTGACAATAGAGTGCAATAGTGAATTGATTTGTTTCTTTCCTACTTCATGTACATTGTACATATTAAACATGTATGGATGATCTGAGTCTTCTTCATTGACCACAGAATTGAATTTTCAATTTTCAATTAATGTGTATGTGCATATGAACATAAGTGCGAACAGAAAAGAATATTATTCGACCTTTTGTTCAGAAAACAACGAAACGTATTGCGCACAACCAAAAAAATCAAATAAGATTTGTGAAATCAAATTTTTCATCAGCAAATACACGAAAACTGTTGTGTGTTGTTGTGAACAACATCCACAGGGCGAGACTTGGGGAAGCTGTTGAAAATATTAAAAATAAAATCTTCCTTCTGCAATCATTGAACCTGACTACAAACTTAATATCGCGACTTTACGTTTTGCTCCAAATCACATTTGCACTGTTTTCAATTCTTTTGTTTCGCCATAAATTCAAGGAATAAAGCTGGAGACTTGAAAACTTGATACAGAATTCGTATACAAACCACCGATACGTCAAAATGTTGTCAAAATCTCAAAGGCAAAATAATTGTGACTGAGATAAATATTTTCCTAAACCTTTATAATGTGGGACAATCCACAACATACATTAGTGACAAGTTTAGTCGAAGTTCTTTTACTATCCGGAGTGTCATTTCGCACATAAAAAGTTGTCGATCTGGTTAGAATTCGCATCGTACTGGTGAATCAAAACTTAAATCAAACATAGTGGAAAAAGAAATATTTACGATTTCTTCGATCAGCACAAACCGATCATCATCCGTTGTATGGAAATACGTCAAAACACTCAAATTGCTGCACATTAACAATGAAAAAATCCCGGTTTACACTTTGTTACATTCTCTGTGGATTACCTTCTCTACCATTTCTCAAATTTACAAAAACCATATTTGATTGCGTGAAAGTTTTATATTGGCTGCGAAAAATATTGATGTCGAGGAATTCAATTTCAAGATTCAAAGTAAATTTGTTGCATAGTGATGACATACGAATTGGTGGATTATACTACTAGCACAGATAATATCGTCAACCATCCAACCGAATTTTAAACTTACTGGAATTCTCCGGATTACCGGCTCATATTCTACAATTAAAAGCCGGATCAGTAATCATTATGTTGGGAAATACGAAAGATGTCTGAACAACATCACCGAAGCTACAATTCTAAAAGGAATCGTAAAGGCAATCGTTGAGTGTTTGCTGAATTAATCTAGAAAATCAATTTTCGCATGATCAATTATTCGCCGCCTTCATTTTTACTTACTTATTCTTCATCCAAATGAACGTTCACAACCAAGATAAGTCAACATCTTTCGGGTGTTAGATTTAAATAAATATTTTCTTCAATACATACAATGGTTTTATATGTCCCGGCATTTTAACCTAACCTTTATCAATAGGTTGATTTTCGGTGAGTCTTGTATTAGTCATTCGTCGATTACGCTCCGGTTTTTTTAATTTTTTATAACGTAACTTGCGTTTGTTCACTGAATTGTGTGATATCATTGGAATTTCCTTATTGGTTATCGGTTGTGGCAATTGAATTATACGGTGCTATCTTTTGTGAAGTTATGTTATTTAAAGTTCATTTCTTCATAATTAATTTTGTGGTTTTGGTGGTTTGCACTCTTTTGTTTTTGTAAACAAACAGCAAACACCAGTTTTTTGTACGACTACAGTGTATTTTTTGCATAGTGGGTGTATCAATTTGTTCATTCAAACTTTTGTCTTATGTTTTCTTTCAAATTCTTTAGTTAATTGTAAATATTTTTAATTTTCCTGTATTCGTTTTTTATTTTTATCTTTCTTTGCTTAATTTTAAAATATATAGCTCATTTTTACGCAAAGTGTATGAAGTCACTTGATGTTGCCACAGCTTTGGTATGGTGTTGTATTTGCGACAAATGATAGCCCAAATACTCTCAGTCGTTCAAATCTAAATAGCAAACAGGTTTATTGAACTCCTTTATCAGTTTCTCTTCCTCGTTCTCTTGTTTTGACAGATAATACAGTTGTCGAATCTAATCGCCTTTCGTTAAAGTTTTACCTAAGTCTTCAGTTGTCGTTCCAGCCATTAAAGATAATCGTCTTTGGATGAGCATGATTGAATATACAGTACTTTTCGTTTATAACGATCTTCAAGGTGCCGGCCAAAATGATACGTTATAACCGAAGACTCGGACCAAACAATTTATGAATATGCACATGAAAATTGGTTCGTTATACCCGAAAGTTTATTATAACCGGGTCCGTTATAAGCGAAAAGTACTATATGTGTAACGTAGTCCCTATACCAAAAACCTCAAAAAGTGCAGCCAAACAAAAAAAAAGTAATTAATTCTCAGCTATCCACTTTGTTGGTATTGTTTCCAAACGTTTGAAGAATTTATTCTAAACTTAGAAGGTTATTTCTTAATAGCTTTTCTTTTGATTCTGATATAACTGTTTTTGTTGAAACTAGGCTTCCTCCAGAAGTCCTTAAGTCAGAAATGATTTTTAATAGAATTGTTACTTTTAGGAGAGATCGGTCTGCGAGAATCGGTGGTGATGTTTTGATTTCTGTTAGATCGTCTCTATGTGCTGGTAAAGTAGTCACGCCTATTCCTGATAATATTGAGTTGCTTTGTGTAAAAGTTTCAGATTACCACTTGCAATATATTTTTATCTTGTTCTAGTATTTCACATTCGTCTGATAATAAAATTTACACTGCTAATGCGAACTCTAAAAAGTTAGTCCACTCTGTTCTCCACACCACTGACTTTAATCTCCAGCTAGTCTCTAGGTGTTTTGATGAGCCCCAAACAACTTAACCTTAGTTCTCACATTCTCATTGCTTCTAATAAAGCTAGAGGTGTTCTTGGCCGAATCAAAATATGCTCTAAAGAATTTATTGATCCTTATACTACTCAGCCCATTTAGATACCTTTGGTTCGTCAGATTTTAAAATATGCTTTATGTATTTGGAATACCCAACTTATAACAAAATCTGACTGTGTCGAATCTGTTCAAAAACCATTTTTGCTTTTTGTGTTCCGAGGATTAAACTGGAACTCTGCAAGTCATCTATCTTCATGCCATTGCCGCCTTAAATTGTTATTCTTCATACCTTAGCTAGTCATAGATTCTATTCTTTTTCTTGATAACCTGATAAACGGAAATGTTTATTCTCCATACCTATTCGTGAAAATAAATTGGTATGGATAAATAAATTGCCTTTACGTACAACAAGATGTTATTTACCCATTGGACTAAACACTCCACGATCATCTTTCTTACTGTATGATCGCTTTTATTTTATGTGTTTAGGTTATAACTCTATCATTTATTTTCTTCTCACACCGTAAAATCTTTTGTTACTTGTAGATTTAATAAAATTAGATAGAATTTGTTACTTACAGGTCTATTTTGGTGCAGTCACAAAAAAATCACAGTGTTAAAAAGTCTCTAATGCCTCTTTATAACTATTTCGTCACTAGTGGCATTTTCGTCACCAAAAAAATTTCCTTTTCCGATTTTAGTCACTATTAGTGACTATTTTTGTTCCGAATGAAAAAGCAGGTCACAAGCGAGTTACAAGTAAGGTTTGTGACTTTGTGTGAGAAAAAAATGACAATTTTAAAGAAAGACGTGAAACAAATACGTTTTATCACTGAATGAATATACAAGCCAAATTGAGAGAAAAAAAATTTTTAATTACTGCTGTTATTATTTAAACTAGAAAGGCAGGGCTGAAGTCGGGCGGAACCGACTTATAGAAACCCCTGTACCCAATCCAAAACTGAACATATTTTTTTGTTGCTTTAATGTTTTGTATTCATTACGTAAGGATATCTCAAGAAAGAAAATATTTTTTTTTTTTTTGGAAAAGACATTTTTTGGCCGATTGTTCCAATGGCAGCTATATGTTATAGTAAACCAATATTTATAATATTCGGGAATATAATTGGATATTACTTAAGATTATCAAATCCAAAATTTTTTAACGATATCTTAATAAACCAAACGTTTTCCTCAGTAAATGTTGTTTTTCGGCCGATCGTTACTATGGCAGCTATATGTTATACTAAATATTTAAAATCATTAAATCCAAAATTTAGTAACGATATCTTAATAAACGAACAAGTTGTCCTCAGTAATTGTTGTTTTTCGGCCGATCGTTCCGAGAAATTAGATAGCCATATCTGTATTAAGTCCTGAAAGAACATTCTCTGACATATAATTTTTGAAAATATTTTGTGATGTTGACTTCCAAGTCCTGCATCGTAGCTGACTTATCAGCGAAGACTTTTGACTTCACATAACCCAAGAGAAAAAAGACCAAAGGTGTGATATTGTAAGATCTAGGTGGCCAATTGACAGGTCCGAAACGCGAAATGAACTGGTTGCCAAAAAAATTTCTCAATAAAGCCATTGTGTCGCGCGCTGTCTGTCCGGCAACAAAAAGTCAGTTATCATGGTGCGGTAGCGGGCGCCATTGACGGTAATGTTCTCGACCGATGATTTCGCTAGCCCACAAACCACACCAAACAGCGCATTTATGTGGATGTAACGGTAGTTCAAGAAACTCATCAGATTGCTCTTCAGCCCAAATTCTGTTTATTGACGTAGCCATTGAGCCAGAAATGTGCTTCATCACTGAACTAAATTCAAAGGGCAGCCACTTAGGTCCTTTGCTTTTTAATATTTTCATAAATGACCTTCCATCGGTTATTAAGAATTCTCATGTGCTTATGTTTGCTGATGATGTAAAACTTTGTTTTACTCTAGATTCCTTCTTCATCAGAATCTTCTTCAAGAAGACCTCGATCAACTTTCAAAGTGGTGTGATAACTTTCTATACCTTAATTGTGAAAAGTGTAAAGTAATGTCTTTCACTCGTAGCAAACCTAGGTTGTATTCCTACTCCTTAAACGGTTCTACTTTAGCACGTGTTTATGAATTTAACGACTTAGGTGTTTTGATGAGCCCGAAACTTAACTTTAGTTTTCACATTCTCATGACCACTAATAAAGCTAGAGGTGTTCTTGGCTTTATTAAGAGATGGTCTAAAGAATTTAATGATCCGTATACCACCAAACAGCTTTTCATTTCTTTGGTTCGTCCGATTTTAGAATATGCTTCATGTGTTTGGAATCCCCAACTCACAACATATTCTGACCGAATTGAATCTGTCCAAAAACAATTTTTGCTTTTTGCGTTGCGTGGATTAAACTGGAATTCTGCAATTCGTCTCCCTTCATACCATTGCCGCCTTAAATTGATTAATCTTCCTACCTTAGCTAGTCGGAGATCCATGTTAGGTATTCTTTTTCTTCATAACCTGATAAACGGCAATGTCAATTCTCCTTATCTTCTTGGGAAAATAAATTTTAACGTGCCTTCGCGTTCAACAAGATATTATTTGCCCTTTAGACTAAACACTGCACGATCATCTTTCCTATTGCATGATCCCTTTAATGTTATGTGTTTGGCTTATAACTCGAACTATCATTTATTTTCTAACATAGCCTCTTCCCACACTTTAAAATCTTTTCTTACTTGTAGTTTTAATGTAATTACATAGAATTAGATACTTATTTTAATTTAGACTACTAATAGTCGTATTAATTTTAATTTAGTTTGTTTAATTTTTGTAATTAGTGTTTTTTAATCTATAAGTAAATATTTGTTAAGTAGATAAAGCAGCTGTTGACCATTTGGTCGTAGCTGTGGAACAGACACTAGGTCTGGTTTCGTAAGTCCTCTTGCTTGGTAGTGCGCTACCACAACGTCTGCGAAAAAAAAAAAAAAAAAAAAAAGCGAAAAGAGCGGCTCTTGGTTGAGCTGTTCCAGAGCCCATTTGGAGACATTTTTGTCGTAAGAGTCTTTCCGTGATGATTTGTCAAACATTACGGAATAAAAATAACATGAAAGCACGACACTAGTCACGCGTGATCTGTAAAAGAAACCCAATTGACAGAAATACTTCTTAATGAATCATTCGTTACTTACTTTTACATCTGTTTTTTCTCCTTATTTTTACTGTAAAGAAGAAGCATTTTCCAGTCACTTTGAAGTTAACAGTATTTTAACTTACAAAAGAGCTTATTTTCAACATTAAAAGTTTCATGCTGTAACTAGTTGTGCGAAAATGCCTATTCAGTACAAGGTTTGTTACTGTCACAAATTTGTAAGTTTTTTTCTAACTGAACCAAAATAGAACCGTTATTTTAATTTGCACTATACTTAGTTATATTAAAATTAATTTAGTTTTTAACATAGTAATATCTTTCTTTTGTATGTTGAAGTTTCTAGTGTAAAAATCGACATGATCGTACTGTCACGTCAGCGAAAAATATGTCGTTCTAGTGTAAATATCGACATGTTCGTACCGACATGCTTCTTTGTGCATTTAGCGAAGAAAGTAACGAACATATGCTTGCCTTGCACTTCAACATTCATACCATATACCATACATTAGCAAACGCCACTCGAATAAGCAGCGACTGAATTCGTATAGCAGAGCCAGTGGTCTTCGTTAGCAGTCGGGTGCAAAGGGTTTAGTTGTTCTCGAACTGTCGATCCTGATGGTCGTTTAACAATGTGGCGGCAGCCTTCGCTGAGCGTAAGGCAATTTGCTTATGAGCGTGTGACTTTTAGTGCTGAGCGACGGTAATGCTAGTTTCACTTCAACCGTGAATTGCTCACAATTTCTTTTTTTTGAGTAAACATTTTATTACTCTGGAGTACTAATCTTATATTTTTTACGTAAGTGCTAATCATTAGTGGAATCGACCTTTAATATAAAATAACAACTGAATCACTTAGTTCATAAAGTTGTCGGTTTATCATTTTCCAAACCTCTTTGTAAGAATATGTTTATCGATGTTATAGCATCGTCCACTTTAATTTTGTTTTCTGAATGATGTAATTTGTGATTCACGCAAATTGAATTTATGGAATCTTCGTAATTATAATAAAATTAAAAAAAAATAGATAAAAGTCGCGAAAATATAACCCCATAAACTGTTGCGATTATAAAACCGTCAATGTTAAAAATTAAGACGTCGCTTGCATTGTATATTTATATATATCATCTGTTTTTCCGATTTATATACACCGATCTTAATTTTTGGTTCTGTTGATATTTTTAAGAAAAATTGAATACACAATTTTTGGTTTTTATAAATAAAATGTTTTTAATGATTCATTTTTCAATAATACTTCTTGGGAAACTGTGCAAAAAAATGTAAGCGATATTAGCCGAATCGACTAATATTAGTTCTCAGGGATAAAAATGACAAAATATTCGGTTAAATTAGATTCGAATTGAGCATACGACGCTCACGATAAAATTTGAAAATAAAAATTTAAAGACATTAACATTACATAATTTGTGCCATACAACTTTGCTGTCCGTTATTACATTAAATTTTTAACATTACTATGTTAGGATGTAACTGCGTGCAGCGCTGGTACTTCTAGCCACCAGTTTACTGTTGGATTCTTTCTTTCTTTTTTAGTTTTTTTAATTCGCCTTTATAATCTATAAATAAAAATGTGTCAAGTAGATAAAGCAGTTGAATAATAGGTCGTAAGATCGTAAGTTCTCTTGTTTGGTACGAGTAGGTCGCGTCCACAACGTCTGCGAAAAAAATAGATATTTAGCAGAATAACAATGGCAGCACCATGTCTGCCGGGTCAGTTAGTTAATTTTAGTTATTTGCAGTATTTAAATACTAATTGCAATTAAAATGCATGACAAACAAAAAAATTGTTTTGTGCTTTTCTTGTAAGTTTTAAGTATGTTGTTTGAGGTGGCTAAAGTATACAAGAGCTGTCAGAAATGTTTTCTGTATCATGGCAAATAAGTAATAATATTTAAAATCGAGCTGATTACTGAACGTGAAGAGCGCGTTACGATAAAGAAACTCCGGTAAAAGCCACAAGTTTCGACTAGTATGCTTACTAAGGAGCCCAAGGAAAAGTGTTTCGCTTTGCTTTCTATGTCAAATGTGCAAAAACGGTTCTCCTTCACTAATATACTCGTTTTCTAACCATCTGAGTATTGGGACGATGTGATATTCTATGATGAGGCAAAAATGATGTTGTTCTACGAAGATGAACCGTCTAGAGTATGGCGAAAGTACTTAATATTATTATAAAACCGCAATTTGCATTCGGCAATTTGTTGGTTATAGGTTGGGGGTATATGTCCAGCTAAGAAGTTTCCAAATTGATGTTTATTGAGTATACCCTGAACGCTGAAGAATATATAATAAAGGCAAATTTATTAAGGAGCGTCACTAAATTTCGATTTGGAGACAACTCAACCAAGACAACTATCTCAAACCTCCATATGAAAGACAAAGCCCAATATACTAAGAAAATTCGATCAACAAAAATTGTTTTTCCAATGAAATCCACACAGCATATGGTTGCAAATGCTAATGCTTATTCTCATACAGTCTTAATAAAGTCAAAGTGTTGAAAAATTCTACTTCTTTGTGACTACTTTCAGATTATTGGCATTCACGACACCAAAAAACGATCTTTTTGAAACTTTAATCTCAATCTTGTACCGAACGAAAAACAGGTAACAAGCGAAAATTACAATTTTAAAGAAAGAAGTTAAACAATTGCGTTTCTCATGTAATAAAAATACAAGTCAAACTGACAAAATAAAATTTTAAAAAACAAAATATTTTATTTTATATTTATCATGTATTTTTTATTTATCATGTATTTAGCCTGTACTAAGGCGCTAATCGAGTTGGCAATCTTTTCCAATGTTCGCTGCATGGCTCTAGTAGACCCCAAAAGCAACTCGCAACGCAAAGCATTTGTGTAATGTGATAGACTCTAAAACACAATTTTTTTTTTAATTTAAATCAGAAAACACAAAAATATTTTAATAACTTGTCTTACTTATTTCCACTTTGCCATTGAGTGTGTTGGGTCCTTCAGATCATTCAAATATTCAGCAAATCGCTCCCATAGATTTTGAATAACTTATAGTGCCTGCGGGGTTTTTTTCGACTTGCAGGTCCCGATGTTGTTTGCAGAAACGCCACAAACAAGTGCAACTGTTCTGATGTTGTGCGCTCAATTTTATTTTGCCTAGAAAAAAAAATGCATTTATAAATCCCTTAAGTTATAAATAATATTCAAATATTTACTTTTGCGATTTATTATTTTTTTTTATATTTTTTTAATAAAGAAGAAGCTTTTGTGATTTCACTTTGAAGGCTACAGTCTTTTAACACTCAAAACAGCATTTATTCAACACTAAAACTTTCATGTTGAAAGACTTTTTTGAAATTGCGTGAGACCCGTAAAAGATAAAGTCGACATTGATATTTACCGTTCAGTTGCTGTGCAGAGATGAATAGTTTGCCTTATTAAACTATACTATAGTCAGGCGTAACCGACTATAGAAAACCCTGTACCCAATCTAAAACTGAATTTTTTTTCTTTATGTTGCTTCAATATTTTGTATTCATTATGTAGGATATCTCAAGAAAAAAAATTTTTTTTTTTAGCAAAAACCCTTTTTCGGCTGATCGTTCCTATGGCAGCTATATGTTATAGTGAACCGATATTTATAATATTCAGAAATATGATTGAATATTACTTAGAATTATCGAATCCAAAATTTGGTAACGATATCTTCAAAAACAAAAGGGTTTTTGTTACTAAATGTAGGTTTTCACCCGATCGTTCCTATGGGAGCTATATGTTATAGGTCGAATATCGAAAAAAACTCGTTATACCTATGGATTGGGAGAGTCTTCGTGCGAAATTTGGTTTTTGTAGGTCTTCAGTTTCCGAGATACGTGCGTTCATACAGACGGACAGACAGACGGACATGGCTACATCGACTCTCCTTTCGATGCTGATCGAGAATATATATACTTTATGGGGTCTGCCACGCCTCCTTCTGCCTGTTACATACATTTGCACAACTTTAATATACCCTTTACCATTTTTTGGTACTGTTCGGCGGTACCGTCTGAAATACATGAGTTTGTGTGTGCGTACAGAAAAGAATTTGTCATGATTTTGAAGTCTTGACTATTTCTACGTCTACAAAATATATTTTTTGCTTTGTGTTCCTGCTGCTTCTTTATTGTCATATGCATTTCATTCTGCTTTTCATGTGTGCCTGGTATAAAAAGGCTGTCGTATTCAATTTTTGTATGCATTTGGACAGCAACACCTGCAGTATGTGTATACACACACACTAATGACCGAACTTGTCATGATTTCAAAGTTACAATTATCAAGCTATTAAATATCGAAATCAAAAAATCAGTCACTTACAATTA
>JBAMBQ010001593.1:0-10135 GCA_037044495.1 Stegana nigrithorax | reverse complement strand
GTTGTGACACAATTAATGAATTTCTCGAGCTAATAGCTAATTGAACAATTTGCCAAATTTTAATTACAAAAATGGTGTTCGAACTATCAACAGTTGCTTGATGCATTACCCAGTGAGCTATGTGAGCATGAACCGACGGAAATCGACTCTGAAAAGACAGTTAAACTACTTGGGTTACAGTGGAGCCCTAACTCAGATGAATTACAAATAGTAATAAGCACTCCTGACGTAAAGTACAAAGAGCCAATAAAACGTAGTGTGCTGTCGGCGACGGCAAAAATTTTCGACCCTCTAGGGTTAGTGTCGTTTAGTGTTGCGCTGTTCAAAATATTTGTTCAAGAATTGTGGTGTCTTGGACTAATCTGGGTTGATAAACTCTCAGCAGCAGTGACTGACCGCTGGAACAAATATATGCGAGAGCTTCATAGCCTCTCCAATGTCGGGGTACTTCGGCAGACAGCTCTTTCTGTCACCTTTGTTGAACTTCACGGATTTGCATTCGCTTCTGCCGTTTCCAGCATAGTAAAGTTGACTAAGGAATCTTACACAGTAACGCTCGTCACTGCAAAAACCAAGGGTGCCCATTTGAAGTCGGTATTCATTAAGCGCTTAGAACTAAGCGCTACGCATTTATTAACAAAATAAATTATATCAATCAAAACCTCTCTCAACTACTTGCTCATTTCAGATACTTCATGTTGGAGTGATTCTGAAATTGTCACATACATTGGCTGACATCTCCCATGATGTAGATGGTACATTTTCATCCAGTCATTTGACAGCATATTTTAGACGTTTAGCGCGTTGCCATCACATGGCATTCTTCCATCAGAATTGGTCAATCATTCTTATTTTAATTTAGACTACTAATAGTCGTATTAATTTTAATTTAGTTTGTTTAATTTTTGTAATTAGTATTTTTTAATCTATAAGTAAATATTTGTTAAGAAGATAAAGCAGCTGTTAACCATTTGGTCGTAGCTGTGGAACAGACACTAGGTCTGGTTTCGTAAGTCCTCTTGGTTGGTAGTGCGTCTGCGAAAAAGTAAAAAAAAAAAAAAAAAAATGACAAATGAAGAGAGCGAACCATGACTTCCAATCTTTGCATTGCGTAGGCGTGAATGCTTGATCGGTATCGGTCCTGAGTAATCAAGTCCATAGTGCAGAAAACAGCGAGTGGGTTGTATTCGAACAGCAGGAAGGTCAGCCATTAACTGCTGACTTATAGCTCGGCGTTGTAAGAAGCAACGTTTACAACTGCAGACTCTTTCACGAACAACATTTCGACAGCCAAGTATACAGTAGTGATATTGATATAGACATATCTGCAAGTAAGCCGGGAAACACTACATACTTTGGATAATAACATAGGATGCTTCACTAAGTTGAACAAACCAGCATGTTTGATACGACCACCAACACGAATAACACCAGTTTCATCCAAAAAGGGTGTGTACCGGATAAGCGCAGAGTCTTTGCGCAGGGTTTGCGACTGTTGTAAGTAACGTATTTCAAGTCCAAATATATTAACTTGCGAATTGCGAAAAATTTTATTAGCAGCAACTTTGAGTGCACTTTCACAAACTGAAACACCTCATTAAGGGTTACGATAGTTGTCTATGAAGCGATGACAATATGCTACCATGCAAAGCAGCTGCAAGCCAAGAAAACGATGTGGTGATTAATGCTTCAATAACATTTGCATTATGTTGATAGTTTGCGTTCGCATTTGGCGATAGTTTGCGTTGTTCGGTAGTACATGAGAGTCGGTACACGTCGTAGAATGGTCAGGTCAGTCAGGTTCGTGCCACCATAGAGAATGATTGACCAATTCTGATGGAAGAATGCCATGTGATGCACAATTAGCTGGATTGTCGTCCCATGGAACATGATGCCAATTCATTCGAGGGAAAACGTCTAAAATATCTGCTGTGCGATTGCAAACGAATGGAGTCCATCTACGTGGTGGCGATGTCAGCCAATGTATGTAAGACAATTTCAGAATCACTCCAACATGAAGTATCTGAAATGAGCAAGTAGTTGAGAGAGGTTTTGATTGATATAATTTATTTTGTTAATAAATGCGTAGCGCTTAGTTCTAAGCGCTTAATGAATACCGACTTCAAATGGGCACCCTTGGTTTTTGCAGTGACGAGCGTTACTGTGTAAGATTCCTTAGTCAACTTTACTATGCTGGAAACGGCAGAAGCGAATGCAAATCCGTGAAGTTCAACAAAGGTGACAGAAAGAGCTGTCTGCCGAAGTACCCCGACATTGGAGAGGCTATGAAGCTCTCGCATATATTTGTTCCAGCGGTCAGTCACTGCTGCTGAGAGTTTATCAACCCAGATTAGTCCAAGACACCACAATTCTTGAACAAATATTTTGAACAGCGCAACACTAAACGACACTAACCCTAGAGGGTCGAAAATTTTTGCCGTCGCCGACAGCACACTACGTTTTATTGGCTCTTTGTACTTTACGTCAGGAGTGCTTATTACTATTTGTAATTCATCTGAGTTAGGGCTCCACTGTAACCCAAGTAGTTTAACTGTCTTTTCAGAGTCGATTTCCGTCGGTTCATGCTCACATAGCTCACTGGGTAATGCATCAAGCAACTGTTGATAGTTCGAACACCATTTTTGTAATTAAAATTTGGCAAATTGTTCAATTAGCTATTAGCTCGAGAAATTCATTAATTGTGTCACAACCTGTAGCGATATCATCTACGTAAGCGTCATTTGAAAGAACACGCAAAGCAAGAGGGTAAGTCTGTTTGTAGTCGAGTGCAAGTTAATTGGATGGACACGTTATATCATAAGTATTCTTCTTGAGAGTAGAATTTTACAGTTTTATTGAAGCATCGTCGTTCGGTTCTTGCCCTACCTTTTCCATTTGGGCTTCTAAAGCATCTATAATGTCCGCTTCGTCTTCCCAAAGGTTTATTTCGTTTTTATTGATTCTACTTACAAAATTGGCGATGTAATTGTCTTTTCCTTTTATATATTCGAGTGGAAATTTATACTCTCCTATGCTAATAAGCCATTTTTGGAGCCTTGGGCTAACATATTTATCCAAATATTTGGTCATAAGCCACTTGAGTGGTCGAATTCTCCACCGAATATGTATCGTCTGAAATATTAAACTGCCCATACTATAGCTAGCAGCTCTTTCTTGATAGTTGCATAGTTACACTAGTATATATTGAGAGCACGGGATGCGTATGCGATTGGGACTCCTTCTTGAGAAAGTGAAATTAATCGAATCTGTTGTTAAGTTGATTTATTTTTGTGGAAATTTGGATATTTTAGTATCGAAGTATTTCTGACAAAGTCTTTGAATTTTTGGACTGCGACCATTGGTAGGCATTTTTAGGGGAATTTAAAGGGAACGCGATTTTAGCGTAGTCCTTTATGAATTTCTTGTATTGCTGGTTGGGATTTTGAAATTTTGGATAACGGAAACTTTATCAGGGTTTTGTTTAATACCGTGTGTCGTTAGGAGATATCCTAAAAATTGGGTTTATTTGGAATGTAGAAGGGGCGTTCTTCAACCCGGATGGCATAAGCATAAGCTCGTAATATCTCGATGACGTAGAAAATTCTGTTTTTTTTTTTCTATCTTTATCTTTGACCAGTACTTGGTGCAAACCTTTGGCCAGGACGAGGGTGGTAAAGTATTGGGATCGACCTAGATTGTCTAATAGTAAATTTTGATTCGGGATGGGATATTTGTCGTCTACCGTGAATTCGATTAGTTTCCGATAATCGATGATGAGTCTGTTTTTATTCCTTCCAGAATTATCTAGATTTTTCCGTACAATCCACAATGAGCTGTTATATGGTGAGTTACTCACTTTTATAATGTTTTGTTGTAATATTTCTTTCAATTTGGTGGTCTACTTCCGCTTCGTGTATCTGCGGATACATACAAACATTTTTGAATAGAAGGGTTTGTCGATGGTAGTAATTATTTCGTGGAATACCCCATCTGTCGCTGATGGAATGTCTCCATCTTTGAAAAAAAAAGTCATCGAACTGTAGAAGCAACCATAGGGTAGGTAAGTTAAAGTTTGTTGTTGAGAATGTGTCTATTAGGCATCGATTTGTTGAAATATTTTTGAATTGACACCACTGTATGTCTCTCTTCTTTAGTATGCTGTTCGTTGAACGTAACATACGACGACGAAAGGACGACATACCCCTAATTATCTTGAGTCACATTGAAGAAAATCGAAACTTAATGAAAGTTGATTACGAAACATGGATAACAGTAAATAAAAAAACTTCCAACGATACTCTTCAGGATTACATTGATGTGGACAATGAAGTTTGTACATCACAGTTTCCTACAGACGACGACTTTATTGAATTATAGCTCTGAATTAATGGATCTGATTTTAAGAGCAACAGAAAGTGATGAAAAGGGTTCGATGGAAATGATTCATCATCCCTCCATGAACGATATAGAAGACGCCTTCAAAACTTTCAATGTATACTTACAAACGAGTGTTACTACCACTGATGATCATTATAAGGTTCTTAACAAACTTGAATCCCTTTTTCTCGAAAATAGTAAAGTAAATTTTCAACCATTAATTTCTGATTTTTTTAGTACTCTGTAACTTGTGAACAGTACCTACTTATAAAATTTGAAATGAATTAATATACATATATTAATTATTCTTATTTTAAAATAATTATAAATATGTATAAGTACATATACATAATTGCAGTTTCTTTTAACAAACCTACTGAAAATTAGAAAGGCAGGGTCTATAGTCGAACGCACCCGACTATAAAATACCCTGTACCTAATCCAAAAGTCAGTAATTTTTTTTTTGTCTTTCAATAATGTCTATAAGCTGGACTATTGGCTGAAATCAGTTTTGCCTCCGTATTTTCAGCCGACATTTTAAGCAAATATGATCACGCGAAATTGTCAAAAAATAATTCATAATACGTTTCACGCAGCGTTTTGTAAGTATGCGATGTAGCGCAATCAGTAAAGTTTTTTGAAGTGAAACTTTTTGAGCGAGGTGTAAGTCCAAAACAAAGGTATTAGAATTGAAAGGCTTGATTCTGCAGAGACGAAGTGGGAAGACGCACAAAACAATGCGCATTGTATTGTGCGTGGTCATCTGCAGCGTAGAGAATGATTGCTTACGCATGAGTAAAATAGAGATAACAAATGCATTACTGATTGTACTGATTCATGTGTATAAAATTTACTCATTTTTGAAATAAGAAGCCAACAAACGAGAAAGTAGATTTCGCTCAGACAATATTTCATGTGGCACATATTGCTGTGTAATACTCATAGATCGTTGCTTTGCTTAGCTGCTGCTAATAAGAGTGGAACATTGAAATGTTCTGAGACACATTTTATATGAATGTTGTTATTGTTGTACACATTATGGTAGTACGCCAGTAATATGAGTGACCACTACAATCTTTATTAGTAATGATTTCTGTAATTATTATTGCCGATGTTGTACTACTATGCACCGGTGACAATGGAGTGCAATAGTGAATTGCTTTGTTTCTTTCCTACTTCTTATACATTATACATAGTAACTAAAAATTCATTACTAACATTTTGTGCAGCAGTTTCACTTCAAAAGTGTGCTTATATGGGTGAGGAACATTACTTTTTTTTTATTTCTACACACAGCCTGTTCAGTTGTTGGAAAACTACTGTCGGAAAGAATTTTTTTTTTATTTTTTAATAATATTCCTTATTTTAATTTATTTACTTATAATATTATATTATAAGTTTTTTCTTAATTGCTGTTGAAAATGCTCAAACGTACAGGCAAGCCAACTGCCAGCAGCTGCCGGCAATTAAGGCACAATTAGTGAAATACAGTGAGTGAAATACTAATGAGAACGCCACCTAACGATAATGAGAGTAATCCGATTTCTGTAATACCTTGCCGTCACCTTCTATTTATCACACCATGATTCGTGGTAATGATTTTTGCATGGAATATTAAGAAAACGGCTATAATATTGGGTTGACCGAAAAGAAATCGGTGATTTTGCATACAAACGGTGTTGACAATTTTTTTGAACGGCTTGTGGCTCTGTAATTGCATTCTTTCTTTTGTCAGTTATTAGCTGTCACTTTTAGCGTGCTCTAGAAAAAAAGTGCGCGTCATTTTGTTTATATTTGTTTGTTTGGCGTCAATTTAAAAATGGAGCCCACAAAAGAGCATTTTCGTCATATTTTACTTTATTATTTCCGTAAAGGAAAAAATGCAGCTCAGGTTGCTAAAAAGTTGCGTGATGTGTATGGTGACAAAGCCTTAAAAAAAACACAGTGTCAAAGTTGGTTTGTCAAATTCCGTAAGGGAGATTTTTCACTCAAAGATAAGCCACGTTCAGGTCGGCCAAGTGAAGTTGATGATGACGACATCAAGGCTTTAATCGAATCTGATCGTCATGTAACTGAGCGTGAGATTGGAGAGAAGTTGAGTATACCACAATCAACCATACATGATCATATACGACGTCTTGGACTGGTAAAAAAACTTGATATTTGGGTACCATATGAATTGAAAGAAATTCATTTAACAAATCGCTTCAACATTTGTGATATGCATCTTAAACGCAATGAATATGATCCGTTTTTGAAGCAAATCATAACTGGGAGATGAAAAATGGATTGTTTACAATAACGTCAATCGAAAACGATCATGGTCCAAGCATGATGAAGCGCCACAAACCACTTCAAAGGCTGGTATTCACCAAAAGAAGATTATGCTGTCAGTTTGGTGGGATTGGAAGGGTGTGGTATATTTTGAGCTGCTTCCAAGGAACCAAACGATTAATTCGGATCTCTACTGTCAACAACTGGACAAATTGAATACAGCCATCAAGGAGAAGCGACCAGAATTGGTCAATCGTAAAGGTGTCATATTCCACCAAGACAACGCTAGACCGCACACATCTTTGGTCACTCGCCAAAAACTGAGTGAGCTTGGCTGGGAACTTTTGATGCATCCACCATATAGCCCTGACCTTGCACCCTCAGACTACCATTTGTTTCGATCTTTGCAAAACTCCTTAAATGGGAAAACTTTTGATAAGGACGAGGATATAAAATCGCACTTGCTTCAGTTTTTTGCAGATAAAGGCCAAAAGTTCTACATATGAGCGTGGAATAATGAATTTGCAGAAAAGATGGCGAAAGGTCATCCAACAAAATGGAAAATATATAATTGATTAAAGTTAATTTTTAAATTTAAAAAAATTAATTTACTTTCTTTTAAAAAATCACCGGTTTCTTTTCGGTCAACCCAATAGTTATATTCGCTGTATAATGCAATTAATATTTGTACAGGGCATCAATTAGAATTTGATATTCGCTTGTAATTTTTTTCTGGCAACATATTTGACACTAAGCAGCTAATCGTTACCAGGCTTGCTGGGTAGCTGGTTAGTACTTAAATTAGAAAATTTTTGAATTTTGGATCTTAATTATATGTACTTGTAATAATGTTTTTTTATGTTCCGTATTTAAAATATTTATTAGTTACCGCAAAATCGATGAGGTCTGAAATTTTCTTTGGGTCAGCTGGCCAGTATGTAGGCCTTTCCGGTGAAGCAAAGTCCAAATGGTTTCTTGGGTCGATAATAGAGCCATATAATTTTCTTCCCATTGGGTTTTTTAGTCGGGAACCCCAATGCGGATGTTTGGCATTAAAATCCCCTGCTGCAAGAAAACGTGATCTGAGTGTGTTGAAAAATTTTGTGAAGCATGCCTCTGATATTGCGAAACGTGGTGAACAATAAATCGCTGCTAACGTCAGGTTTGCGTATTTGCCTTCGACGCAGATAGATGTTGTTTGCAGATAGTTAAAAGAATGTTGTTCCAGTACGTGATGTTTTATACGATTGCGGCTAAGTACACCAGTCCCACCGAGGGGGGTGATTTGTGCAATGGATTTAAATCCAGGAACTTGGAAATAGTTTTTACTTGTAAGGTGAGTTTCACATATTAACATAACGTCAACGCTGTTGTCAGCCACTAACTTACGGAGCTCAAGTTTGTGTTGAGAGGCTCCGTTTGCATTCCACAATACAATTTTTAGGTCGGTCATTTTAATGCAATAAGAACCTGTAGAATTTGGTTTTGGCTTTTGACTAGTTCTTGCAGCATGTTTTGCGTAGTCATCATGCATTGAGTTAGATTTGTTAGCAAGGTTTCGATGTTGCCGTTTGGGTTTTTCTCGAGATTAATAGCATCATTTGAGCATTTTTGATCACTCAACTTATCGTTATTTACAGAACTATCATGGTCATGTGGATGAACTGCATCAGCATACGACATATTTTTTGATACTGAGGGGTAGACGGTAGTGTTACTGAAAGAGTTTGGCAGTTGTTTCCTATTGATTTGTTTTTGTTGTATGATGCCTGCTTTTAGTTGTTTGTTGACAGGGCATCCTCTGTAGTTTGCAGTGTGGTTACCGCCTCAATTACCAAACTTTTTGGTGTTTGAGTTTTCTTAGCTTACTGTGCATTTAGATAAGTCATGAAGATCGCCACAGGCTACGCAAACGGTTTTTAATGAACAGTATGTTCTGGTGTGACTAAATTCTTGGCAATTAGCACATTGTACTGGCGCTCGCTTTTCCGCTTATGAGGCACTTCGACTGTTACTCTACTGTGGTAGGGGCGAGCTCTACTTTGAATAATGGCTGCGGTATTTTGTTTTTATTAAGTATGTTAACAACATATTTTACTTCAAAGCCCCTGTCTAAAAGAGCTTGCTTTACCTCTTGGGGATCGACTGAAGGTTCGATGCCCTTGATAACGACGACCAAACCCTTGCTACTTTTCAGTTGGTAGGTATAAGCATTTTTATTTGCCATGTCATTAAGGTACTGTGTAATTTCCCGGAAGTTTTTTTCTGTGCATATTTAAAGCTTTGTTTCAAAGATATTGCCTTTGCGCAGCTGAATAATGTGAAAGTTGTTGTCAATTTAGCAACAAGGTTGTGTGAATTCGGCTCCCGAATATAAATTGGTGGAGGTTTGGCCAACTTGACTGTTTTACCTTCTACTTTGTCCACCTCAACGGAGTTGTTGTTACTTAGAATGGAAAAATGGTTATTGTCTAGAGGGGACTTTGGTCCAACAATATGATCTTGTTTAAGTGATTTGGTATTGTTTCCTTTTTGTTATTGAGGACGGCGCTTACGTTTAGTAATATAAATATATCGATCGATGCCGGTCTGCACAGCCGACCTGATTGCATTTGTGTTATCTGTTTTGTTTGTTTTTACATTGTACAGTACCTGTGCTTGGGATGAGTCATTAGTAGACTTGTTGCTTTTTGCAGTTTTTGTTCTTGTGGGCATGTTGTTTGTTGTTGTGTTTTGGTTTGCTGTCGATGATGTGCGTAGTTGTTGTGAACTCGCTAGAGTGCATAAAACCGTTGGGTTAGCTGAGGACGTTATGACTGTCCCGTTTGACGCTTTTGTGGTTGTTGTTGTAGATGTAGTGCACGTTAATGTTTGTGGTACGTTTAAGTCTGCTAGTGTAATTGCAGATGTTGTATTGCTATTGGATTGAGCAGTTGTTGATGACATTGTTGTCGGTGTAAGAGGAGTTTTTGGTGTTACGCATTGCGCGCTCCATGTAAGTGAGTTTGTAGGCATGGGACACGGTAAAGAAGGAGAGCAGGATCGCGCTCTCACTTCATTTGCAGAGAGGGAAGAAGTATTGTTGGTTGAACATATTGTGAAGTACCCAACGTTGATGTTGTTGTAAAAACCCGACTTTACTCTATGACGTCTGGCGTCAAACTGATTTTTTAGAAAATAAGAATCTCTCTAATTGCAACTTTCATTAGTTATCACCGTTGAACCTACAACAGAAAGAAAAGTTCGATTCGTTAATAAAGGCAATCATTTTATTAATGTTGGCTTGATACAAAATAATAAGGATGCTGCAAATCGTCGATTCGATAGGTTGTGAATGTACGTCCTAGGTCATCAGGTTGCATTGCGGGATATTTTCTATTTTTTAACGTTTTATTATAGATGCTCAGTCTCTGACTAAACGTCAACGCCATCGATTGTGAGAAATAGTTCGCAATTTTTTTTTTTTTTTTTTTTTTTGTTAATA
>JBAMBQ010001590.1:0-27583 GCA_037044495.1 Stegana nigrithorax | reverse complement strand
CTCTAGAAATAAATACAGACAAGACACAAGTCATCCTCTTCACTAGGAAACATAAAATCCCCCATCTAGATCCAATCATACTTAAGGGAAAATGTCCTGCGATCTCAGAAGAAACAAAATACCTGGGTCTTATCATTGATAGGAAACTCACATGAAAGCGAAACACTCTAGATAGAGCATGGAAGGCCAAAGTGAGCCCCTGTGCGCTTGCTAAAGAGTCGATAGGCAAGACCTGGGGCATCAAATCTAGAATGGCATATTGGCTCTACATATCAGTCGTCAGACCCATTCTCCTGTATGGAAATGTCGCCTGGTGGACTGCGACGCAGAAGGAAACCTACTGCGAAATTCTCAGCAGTGTTCAGAGATCGGTGGAAATTGCTATAAGTGGCGCTATGAGAACCACGACAACTCTGACATTGGATATCATGCTACACTTACCACCACTCCATCTTTTCTGCAAGTACCCAGCGGATTGCTACGCTATCAGGCTCAAAGCATGCTCTCAATGGAAAAAGAGTTTTTATGGACATGCAAACATAATCAACTCCAATACAAACATTCCTGAGGGCTTTGATTACCTTCCGTCATCTCTTTGCTTCGAATGGAACTTCTCGGTAAGAATTCCCTCGAGGCAGGAGTGGCTTGAGGGTGATCCTTCACCAAACGTCCCGATCAAGATTTACACAGACGGATCAAAAATGGATACCGGTGTAGGATCGGGAGTCGTTTTCCAAGCAAAAATAACCGACATTCACGAGGCCGTAATGGAACACAACGGACCCATACTGCGGTCTAAGTGGCATCACACACTTTGTGATGTAGCTTCCTGACCTAATCGGAAAGGCCTTTACAGTTTCTAAGGCTACACCCCGCAAGCAATTATGTGGTAATTATCGATATTCAACAGATGTGCTTGCTGGTGGATAACCTGCTTAAACGACGTTGCCAGCCTAGGCAATTTCATGGCTGATACCTGAACCGATGTCGATGGGACATCCGAAATGGTCGAAGTGTGTTGATCGTCGTCGCGATGTTGCTTGATACATACTTCCAAGACACCACGGTTAGAACGGTTAGTTTCATACTTTTCAATGGCAGGTTGAACTGACATTAATTGCTTGAAATATGCTTCTAAAATAGACAGGCGCCAATTCAACTCGGGTGGCGATAACACTCGAGACTTTGATTTTGGTTCCAGTACGCTACGGATTCGGAAAATATTTCTACGAATATTCGTACGTGGCTGTTTAAGGTCTTCCAAATCAGCCATAATAAATTTGTATTTGAACGCCAACGCACAACGATCAAGTATGTAATTTGATTTATCAGCTTATTATTTGTTTAACTAAAATGTAGAGCAGAACCTTGCACTGTTAACTTGAGTGGATATCGTTTTATTTATGTTGAGTGAAGATTAAGTTGCTGAGTGCAATCATATGCCAGAACTAGTCCACTCAACAGTGTGCTAACAAACGTATTGAGTGTAATAATATACCACAACTAGTCCACTCAGCAGCGTGCAAACAAATGTAATAGCTATTGAGTTCAATCAAGTAGCATAATTATTTCACTCAATGTTGGCACGTATTGTATTATAAAACGAAACGCACTTTAACGAACCAATGTTATTTGCAGGCTAATTTTTTCTAGAGATCAATGCACTAAACGATGTTGTGTTGCTATTTTAGTGTACTCACTGCAATTCAATTCGGTAATTTTCCAATGAAGTCAGAATGTAGTCATAAGAAGAAACGGTGATTGCGGTGGCACAGAAAGGCAGTGGTGGCGTTGCAAATAAACAACGGGGTCCACAACTTTCAATGATTTCTTTATGGATTGATGAAGGTGTGACAATGAGGGGTCAGGACCGAAATCACTAATCCTATCCAATGATGTATGATGATGATGGTGGCGTTACAGTGAGGGGTAATACGGCGCCACTTATCCTATCCAATGATACTCTTTGGGCAGCGCACAATTTTTTCAAACTATTGAATTTCACAAATCCGCGTTACGCATGCCCCACGTTGGGCGCCAAAATGTATCGTCGAAGGCTTTCTGGACTTGCATGAGTGTCAGGCCACGGGCGGCGCAACTCGAATTTAGCAAATTTCACTAGACAGACAGATAACGAACGCACAATTCAATATCATAATCAGAACTAACTTTATGCATAATAAAAATTCTTAAAACTAATTTTTCACAGGGAAAAACGCAAA
This sequence comes from Stegana nigrithorax, assembly GCA_037044495.1. NCBI lineage: Eukaryota > Metazoa > Arthropoda > Insecta > Diptera > Drosophilidae > Stegana > Stegana nigrithorax. The sequence continues at coordinate 25,361 of JBAMBQ010001590.1, read as the reverse complement.
AAGGAATATAAAAATTAACAGTTACTTTGCTTAAATTAATGTAGTCGACAACTTTAGGTTATTTATGCGTTTACGTTTGAACAAACAATGTTAATGCGTTCCGTATGGTCTATAGAGAGTCTTGCTCCTCTTTTAGCTGCATCGTCTGCGATCTCATTTCCTATGATCCTCTTGTGACCTGGGTCCCACAGTATATCCACCAGCGTGCTGGACGATGCGGGATGAGATTGAGTGAGAGGTGGTTGCCTTTATTGCTGATTGGCTCTCAACAAAGATTTTAATTCGTTTTCCATGCAGTCCTGAAGAGTACAAGGCCTGTGCTGCCTTGATAATAGCACCTCCCTCTGCCTTAAAGATACTGCAGACGTCGTTCAGTCTGAACGATGTTGTTAGGTTCAGTTCCGCACAATATATAACCGCACCTACTCCACAATCCATTTTTTAACCGTCCGTATAGAAATTGACTGTATCGTGTCATTCTATGTCAGTGTCTTTATCCCATTGAATATATTATGTTACTGCTGAAGCTTTTCTGTGTTATAATATAGTCAGTGTATGCTTGCAGAGTGGCTCCTATTGAGCTGTGCAAGGTGCAGTCGCTCTGTTGCTTTTAGACGCTGAGCTGTTCTTGTTTTTTTTTTTTTTTTTAATTCTTTGCTTTATTAACATTAACTTACATAGAAACCAAATAAAACAAAACATTACATATTGTACCTAGTAGACTTGCACTAATAAACAATTTTCATATGAATAGGAGATTTAATTGACTAAGTCACAGGATTTGGCAATGGCAAAATGCCGAGGATTCTTTCTAAGGCTGCTGCTGGAGTTGATCCCAGTGCTCCCGTGATACAGAGCGTAGCCTGCCTTTGGGTTTTCTCCAAGATCTCTCGCTCTCTCGTTAGCATTGGGTTTCCACGTTAGCTTGTGGTATAGGATTACTCCTACGTACTTGGTATGGGATTTTGGCTCCAGTCTTACACCGTTTAAGCGAGGTGGTATCCAGCCTGGAATTTTATATTTCCTGGATAACATAACTACGTCAGTCTTATTTGAATTGATACTTTTTTTTCGCAAACCTTGTGGTAGCGCACTACCAAGCAAGAGGATTTACGAAACCAGACCTAGTGTCTGTTCCACAGCTACGACCAAATGGTCAACAGCTTCGTTATCTACTTGATAAATATACTTATAGAATACAAAAACTAATTAATAAAAGTAAAAATCTAAATTAAAATTAATACGACTATAAATAGTATACATTAATTATCTAATTCTATGTAATTTCATTAAATCTCCAAGTAATAAAAAATTTTAAATTTTGAGAAGAGACTATGTTAGATAATAAGTGATAGTTAGAGTTATAAGCCAAACACATAACATAAAAGGGATTATGCAGTAAGAAAGATAATCGTGCAGTGTCTAGTCTAATGGGCAAATAATATGTTGTTGAACGCAATGGCACGTTCAAATTTATTTTCCCAAGGCGATAAGGAGAATTGAAATTGCCGTATATCAGGTTATGAAGAAAAGAATACCTAACACTGATCTCCGACTAGCTAAGGTAGGAAGATTAATCAATTTAAGAATTGCAGATTTCCAGTATAAAAGCGAGAATTGTTTTTGAACAGATTCAATACAATCGGAATATATTGAAAGTTGGGGATTCCAAATACATGAAGCATATTGTAAAATCGGACGAACCAAAGAAATAAAAAGCTGCTTGGTGGTATAAGGATCATTAAATTTTTCAGACCATCTTTTAATAAAGCAAAGAACACCTCTAGCTTTATTAGTGGTCATAAGAATATGAGAATTAAAGTTAAGTTTACTTAGCCCGATTTCTGTTGCCCAGGTGCTTGTCGTTCTTAATGCGGTTTCCATCAGTTGGCTGAAGGTGGAGATACATTTCCCTACGACGAGGATGTCATCTGCATATGCCGTCAGGTGTTGGAGTTTCCCTTAAAATTTTTTTAGTAGTTTGCTTACTACAATGTTTCAGAGTAGAGGTGATTAAACTCCTCCTTGTGCACTTTCCATGTTCACTTCTTTTGTCATTGTTTAGCTACCCCACTTTGCAGAGACTCGTCTGCATTTGAGTAAGTTACCTATCCATTGCCCTATTGAAAGGGATATTCCGTGTTCGTTAATGGCTTCCAGGCTGGAATACCACTTGTGGCCATTGTTATATGACCTAGCTGGATGCATCCATGGAAGATCCGTTTCATCCAAAGCTTTACCAGCTCCGGTCCCGTGCGAAACATGGTCGGGAATATATTTTCTGAACCGGGTGATTTTTAGTCATTGAATGAATTGACAGCCCAGTTTAGCTGAGATGTTGTTCTTAGGTCTAGAGGGACCTCCATTCTAGCTATATGTGGGTCATCGCGGGTGGGTTCTCTGGCGTCTGTGCAACATAGAAAGTGAGCATTCAGGAGCGCTTCCAGCGATTCTTTGCTATTGCTTGCAACTGTGCCGTCCTGTCGTTGTACGAGACCTGCCATATTAGCCAGGATTGATAGCAGCTTCCTAATCCTTGCAACTCCGGTGGTACGTTCTATGCCACTGCAGAAGTATCTCCAGGAGTTTCTGTTGGCCTTACGTACCGCGTACTTGTACATACTCAGTGGATCCCTGTATTCATCCCAGCATTCCTCGCAGTCTGCCTGCCTTGCCAATTTATAGGCCTCATGCACTCCCCGCCTCTGTGGTTCTAATCCAGAGCTCCACCAAGGTGATCTGAATTTGCGTTTGGTATATGATTTTTGGCAGGCTGCGTGATATGTGTCTATGAATTTCTTATTTAAAAAAGTTATACAGTGTTCTAGGTCTGCCACCATATTGATGCCGGTTGGTCTGCCTAGATTGCGAGAGAGAATTAGCCTAAGCGATCCCAATCAGTTTTTTTGGGGTTTCTATAGTTTTCTATGATGAGGGTTGGCTTCATGGATATGTTGAAGCTGATATATTTGTGGTCAGACATGGATGGGTTTTGTAATACCCTCCAGTCAGAGACGTGTTTGTTGTAGCCTAATATAAAGGTTAAGTCGACGACATTGGAGGAAGTTGGTCCGACGTATATGGCCTCTTCCCCCCTGTTGGTCAATTCTAGATTCGATTGTGTACTGAAACTAAAAACCGACTCACCTCATTCGTTGGTGTCCATAGAGGGTAAAAAGTATTACACTTACATTTTGAATTAATGATACTATAAAAGGATTTCGGCTCTCGTTTAATTTTAAATTTTACTTTTAATAAATCCAAAGAAAAACAGGCCTTACTCAAGTGGCGAAAATTTTAACGCGCGATAACATATTTTAGGCCATACATTTATGGGCAAAAATTTTTAATTAAAGCATATTATCGCCCATTAACTTAACAAAATATGTGAAGTCACAACAAGGACACATACTAAGAAAGTTGAAACTTCTGAAAATGAGTATAACAAGTGTCAAAATATAAAGAGTCCCACAATATATGAAGCGCTATATAAAAATTAAGTAAAACGACATGTCGAACTCATTATAAATCCTCCGAATTTAAATTCAAGAAGCAATCAACCTAATTGCAAGTTAATTGAACAATTTTTTTTTCACGACCCTATGAAAAGTTAGTGGAATAATCGACCTAATGTATTGGGCCTCGACGCTACTTCAATGTTCTTATGGTTTTCTTTAAAACATAAGAATTTTCAGTTCGCTGTGGAATAGTCGATTGGGAGTGTTAGTCTAATTCTTTTCCCGACCTGCTATCAGTGAAAAAATATTTTCTTTGAACAGACTTCCCTTTTAGGAGTTGAATATTTGATTTTATTTTTAATTAATTTGAATTTTATTTTGTTTTACTGTTTCCCTTTTTTTTATTGTTAATAAAAAATTTATCTTAATGGTTTTTATTTTTATATTTGAATCTCGTTTTCAGTTTAGCTGTGAACGCGATCGGACGTTCCTAATAATCGTCCTGTGATTAAAAGTATATATATATTCATATTAACCAACCAAAAGTGCAAAACATATGAGACAGTGACTCTTTAACATTGCATTAACAAAAAAAAAAAAATATTTCATTTAGCTAAGTGATTTAAATAATCAAATAGAAAAGTGTAATAAACTTAATAATGCCTAACGCTCCAAACGAGCGAAGGCTATCCAATAGCAACAACATTGGCTACTTTACAATACGCTCATCCCTCTCTGCAAACGAAGGGAGAGCGCGATCTTCCTCATCTTCCTTGTCATGGCCTACCACAAAAAATTCGATAACTTGGAGCGCTCAATGCTCAACGGCGTCAACAACATCGATAACAACGTTAACAACTCAAAGCACATCCGCAACAACAGCTGCAACAGTAGCTTCTACAATAGCATCTGTTTACTCAACAACTGCACCTATAGCTTCACCAACGGCAACAAAAACCATTATGCATAATCTAACAAAACCCTTCTTATTATCTGAGTCAACAGCACAAACAACTAATTCCGTAATCACACCGAACTCGTCATCAACATCTACAACAACAGCAGCAGTAACATATCCACAGTCAACCCCAACAATAAACAATAAAAATTCTAACGCAGAAACAAATAACACCACAGAATAGTTAAATCTTAAACGAAAGAGATATCGATGAAGCTGTGCAGTTGTTTAACAAAACTTTACTAAAATTTTTCAAAAAATGCGTTCCTAAAGTTAAGGTTTTCCCTGAGTCAAATAGACCAGCATGGTTTTCTCGCGATTTAATTCGGTTGAAAAATCGTAAAAATCGTCTGTTTAATAAATTTAAACGTACCGGTTTGGCAGTTGATTATGCAAATTATACTGTCTCGCGCTACAATTTTAATCACGCGAATAAATCTTACTATAATTCGTATTTAATTAACGTTAAACTCAATATTAATCGTGATCCTAAGTCGTTCTATAATTTTATTAATTCAAAACGCAGGTCTAATTCTTTTCCCTCCATTATGAAGCTAGGTAATGTTGAGGGATGTAATAATGCTGATATTTCTAACTTATTTGCTAGCTTCTTCCAAAATAACTATAGTGATAGTTCTGTCTCACGTAGTTTTTATTCTGACCCAAGTAATGGGGCCTCTTACCCGATTAATTGCCCTGTTATTGATGAAAGAATACTTCTGTCTTATTTATTGTCTATTGAACCCACTTTTTCTGTTGGCCCGGATGGTATTCCTGCATGTGTTTTAAAGCACTGTGCTAGCGCTTTACTTCTTCCTCTTCGTAAGTTGTTCAATTTATCGCTTACGACCTTTTCTTTTCCTATTGTATGGAAAGAATCCTACATTTTGCCTCTTCATAAAAAAGGTAGTAAAAGGGATATTTCAAACTACCGAGGTATTGCTAAGCTATGCGCAATACCAAAGTTGCTGGAACATATAATTACTGACCAGCTTCAGCATTATATTATTCCGAATTTGAGTATATCTCAACATGGCTTCTGTAAAAAACGCTCAACAGTTACCAATCTTTTGGAGTTCACTTCACTTGTTTCCAGTGGATTTGCCCATTGTTTTCAGACAGATGTTATTTATACTGATTTCTGTAAAGCATTTGATAGTGTTTGCCATTCGTTGCTTCTTACCAAATTAGATAGATTTGGCTTTTCGCCTAAACTTGTAAGGTGGATTGATAGTTATTTAAGAGGTAGGTCCCAAAAAGTTTTATTTAATGGCTGTGTTTCTAAAAATATTAATGTTCATTCTGGTGTCCCTCAGGGCAGCCACTTAGGTCCTTTGCTTTTTAATATTTTCATAAATGACCTTCCATCGGTTATTAAGCATTCTCATGTGCTTATGTTTGCTGATGATGTAAAACTTTGTTTTACTCTAGATTCCTTTCTTCATCAGAACCTTCTTCAAGAAGACCTCGACCAACTTTCAAAGTGGTGTAAGGATAACTTTCTATACCTTAATTGTGAAAAGTGTAAAGTAATGTCTTTCACTCGTAGCAAACCTAGGTTGTATTCCTACTCCTTAAATGGTTCTACTTTAGCACGTGTTTATGAATTTAACGACTTAGGTGTTTTGATGAGCCCAAAACTTAACTTTAGTTTTCACATTCTTATGACCACTAATAAAGCTAGAGGTGTTCTTGGCTTTATTAAGAGATGGTCTAAAGAATTTAATGATCCGTATACCACCAAACAGCTTTTCATTTCTTTGGTTCGTCCGATTTTAGAATATGCTTCATGTGTTTGGAATCCCCAACTCACAACATATTCTGACCGAATTGAATCTGTCCAAAAACAATTTTTGCTTTTTGCGTTGCGTGGATTAAACTGGAATTCTGCGATTCGCCTTCCTTCATACCATTCCCGCCTTAAATTGATTAATCTTCCTACTTTAGCTAGTCGGAGATCCGTGTTAGGTATTCTTTTTCTTCATAACCTGATAAACGGCAATGTCAATTCTCCTTATCTTCTTGGAAAAATAAACTTTAACGTGCCTTCGCGTTCAACAAGATATTATTTGCCCTTTAGACTAAACACTGCACGATCATCTTTCCTATTGCATGATCCCTTTAATGTTATGTGTTTGGCTTATAACTCGAACTATCATTTATTTTCTAACATAGCCTCTTCCCACACTTTAAAATCTCTTCTTACTTGTAGTTTTAATGTAATTACATAGAATTAGATACTTATTTTAATTTAGACTACTAATAGTCGTATTAATTTTAATTTAGTTTGTTTAATTTTTGTAATTAGTGTTTTTTAATCTATAAGTAAATATTTGTTAAGTAGATAAAGCAGCTGTTGACCATTTGGTCGTAGCTGTGGAACAGAAACTAGGTCTGGTTTCGTATGTCCTCTTGCTTGGTAGTGCGCTACCACAACGTCTGCGATAAAAAAAAAAAAAAAAAAAAAAAAACAATAACAATAACAAAAGAAACAGTAACACCCTTGCAGCGGACCAAGAAATTACTAAAACAAATAATAAGCCTCCACCAATATACGTTCAAGGCGCCCAAGAAATCAATACTCTGTTTAGTGCACTAACAACAAAAGTTGGCACCAAAAACTATCTGCTGAAATGTTTACCCAACGATTAAGTTAGAATTCAAACTAATGAACCCGACCAATACTCCGCAACAATAAAAATGCTAAAAAGCAATAACACAAAGTACTATACATTCAAACTAAAAGAAGACCGTAACTTTAAAGTTGTTTTAAGAAACATGCACCCGAACGCGGATGTTGAGGAAATAAAAGCCGAATTAGCGGAGCTTGGACACGAAGTCAAAAATATTTACAATATCCAACAAAAACACTCAAGAAAGCCTCTCCCGATGTTCTTTATTGAATTAAAACAATCCGCAAACAATAAAAACATATATGAAACGAATACATTACTCCAGACAAAAATAATATTCGAGCCTCCACATCACAAAAGAATAGTGGCTCAGTGCAGCAACTGCCAAAAATATGGCCATACAAAAAACTTTTGCACCCGCGACCTAGTCTGTGTGAAGTGTGCGCAGGTAACCACAAAACTCGTGACTGCGAACTGTCCACTGACAACGGCCTAGTTAAATGTGCCCTATGCTCCGACAGTCACACCGCCAACTACAAAGGTTGCGAAATTTACAAGCCTATAAAAATCCGACGATTCCCCCCATTGCGTGAAAAAAACTAGACACTGGAACAAATATTTATCCACATAACAAGAATCCTCAAAGCACCATTAAACCAGGCATTAGCTACGCCAACGCAGCAGCAGAAAAAAATCCCCAACAAAAACGGCTAAGTTAAATTCTATACAAATGAATAAGCATCCTAGCATTGCAACACCTAAATCCCAACTAAACATTCATAAAGCTAACAATCAAACTTCCCATAATATTCATCAAACAGAAATCTCTAAACCACTAACAAATGCCGAGCAAAAAGAATCCCCTTCCCAGGACAATGACCTATCCGAACTGAAAGCCATGATAAAATGTTAATCAAATCAATTGACAAAATGATGAATGTCATCAATGTCTTATCAACAATTTTAAACAAACATCATGGACAGTGAACTAAGAATTACCATCTGGAATGCAAACGGTCTCTGCAACCATTCCCGTGAACTGAAACAGTTCTTATATGACAATCTAATAGATATAGCGTTAATATCAGAAACGTACTTCACATCAAAACATTACATTAATATACCACAATACACACTAATCAACACAAAAATATAAATAAACACATAAACTTTTCAATACATGAAGCAAACCACATTAGCTCTGGTGAGCCAACATATTGGCCGACATATCCTAGTAAAATTCCCGACCTAATAGACTTTTGCATAAACAAAAACTTTAATCCCCATCAGTAATGTATTAAAAACCTACTCGACCTTTCTTCTGCCCACTCGCCACTATTACTGACTTACTCGTATCAACTTAACACAGTAATCGAAAACGCACATACATTGCAATATGTAATAAGAAAACGGACTGGGATTTTTTGCAAAAGCCACGATGATTTTGATAGAGCCATAGTACATCTAAATGACACAATACAACTAGCTGCTTAAGATCCACTCCAACACTAGTATCCTAACCGAATAATGTCTATTCCTGTCCAGAAATAAAAAAGCTGATTAAAAAAAAACAAGAACTTCGGAAAAGATTGCAAATTACAACAGAGCTACCAATGATCTTAAACGACAACTTACAACTAAAAGCCGACAAAGAAACTAACTGATTATTTAATTCGACTCAAGCCTACAGCAGATGCCAACTACTCACTTTGGAACGCTACCAAGAAGCTATTAAACAAAACGCATCATCAGCCACCACTTCGCAAACCTGACGGGAATTGGGCTAAAATTAATGAAGACAAAGCTTCAATCCTGGCAGACTACTTTGAAGGAATATTCTCCGATGGATCAGACAACTGCAGGACCCTACGTTTATCAACAGTCTGCAACCCCAACGCCAAAAACAATACCATTTTCGACGCCACACATAATTGACTGCATAAAAATACAGACAAAAAGCAAAAAAGCACCAGGTTATGACCAAATAACAGGCATAATATTAAAACAACTACCAATGACGGCAATTACGTACTTGCGGAACATCTCAATTGTATTCTTCGAACCCATTACTTTCCGAAGTTATGGAAAATTGCAGAAATAGTGGCCATCCCCAAACCAGGCAAAGACACAACACAGACGTCCTCTTACCGACCAATTAGTCTTCTACCCATAATGGGAAAAATTTTCGAAAATTTGACAAATTGAAGCCAATACTGGATAAAGAAAAACTGATACCTGACCACCAATTTGGATTCCGCCACAATCACTCCACAATTCATCGAGTCACAAATAAAATATTGACTGAACTCGACAGGAAAAATTCTGCATTGGAGTATTTCTGGATGTTGAAAAAGCATTCGACAAGGTCTGGCACAAGGGGTCCTACACAAACTCACAACATGTTTCCTCAAAACTATTTCGAAATCCTAAAAAGCTATCTCACTGATCGTCAGTTTTACTTAAAATATAATGGCTCCACTTCCAACCTGCGAAAAATTACAGCCGGCATCCCTCAAGGCGGTGTGCTTGGTCCTCTACTGTATTCACTCTACACATCAGACATTCCAGTACTTGACGATGACAATGCGATGCTAGCCACATTTGCTGATGACACTATCCTTCTCTACGCCCACGAAAATATTTGCACTGCAACAGCTAAATTATAAAATGCTCTGGACACCACCACAAAATGGTTTAAAGAATGGAACATAAAAATAAATGAGCAAAAAACGCAGCAAATCGTGTATACAACAAAGAGAACTTACCCAACAAAACATGTTAAAATAAACGGAACTGATATTCCTATAGTCAATGTGGCGAAATACCTGGGCATGCACATTGACAGCAAGCTGTCATGGAATTATCATATTTCCTAAAAAGCGAGACCAGATCAACATGAAATTCAAACAACTGTACTGGTTGCTTAATCGAAAATCCAAATTATCAACCTATAACAAACTCTTGATATACAACTCAATAATAAAACCAATATGGACCTATGGACTTCAACTATGGGGAACAGCTAAAAAAACCAACCTGGACATCATACAACGACAACAATCAAAAATATTACGAGTTATCTCCAACGCACCCTGGTATGTCTCTAATAACGACATTCATCGTGACCTTAACGTGCCAACAGTCGCACAGCAAATACAAAAAACAAGCCGTAGACACCAATCAACAATCGAAGTGCATTGCAACAACGATATAAATACCCTACCAACGCTAGAGCTAACCCTTCCCAGAAGACTACAAAGACGCCGTCCAATCGACTTAATATAACAAAACCAACACACCATCTACGCCTACCCAAATGAAAGGAAAAAGGAATCCCTCGCTGTAGGCAGTGAACGATACAGTATCTCGCGAGAGCGGGGAAGCTGTGTGTAGTAATCGCCTGCAGCCGAGGTGTTCCTATTTTTTCTCCTTTTTCTCCAATTCAAACTAAATATCAAATATAATAGTAAGCTACATTTGAATGCTCATGTAACTTAATTAGAAACCCTTAAAGCTCTAAATATTGTATTAAAGTCAAACTTATTTGAGACAGAATACTTATACAATTGGGAAATCAAAATAAAATAAAATAAAAATATTTGAATCTTACTGATATCTATTTGCTTATTCATAGTGTATCTTTTCTTCAATGTCTTATTGTGTATAGAGTATAATTTTAAAATTAGATCAACTACTAATACGGCCGCAATGATCACTAATAAAATCCAAATAGTAAAAAGATCATCTTTGTGATTAACAAATTCTACTCTGTTTATAACATTGGCTGCCGATTTTTCTACCTTGGATTCACTCGAACCCATTTTATAAATAATTTTTTTTTAAATTTTTTTATTCTTCTTCAGGTACAATAATCGTGCCAATTTATCTAACAATTGCAATCTTCACTGTATATTTTTATACTCTACTGTTGACTCTACGTTAAATTAATTTTGTTCAATATTTTTAGTTTTTTAATTAAGTTAATTATCATTTAAATTTTAGACTTAGCTTATATGTTAGATATTTCATAGAATTGGTTTTTTCTTTCACATTGATTTAGCCTGCCTAGTTTATAGCTTAGCGGGCTACACTCTACCTGAGCGGCGCCAAAAGCGCTCAGCTCTTACAATTGGATATTTTTTTTTTATTTCTTGATTATTTGGCTGCATCTGGTAGTTGGGCTGCTCTTCGTCGTCTTATTTGGCTGCATAGGAACGGTCAGCGTTGCCGGTGCTGGTCATCGCACAGGCCAGTCTTCCAAATTTAGTGCACGTATATACACATGTAGGGCAATCGGGTGGGCAGCTCGGTTTCACCTTTGGAATTGCTTTCTTTGGCTGTTGGGATACTTCTTGGTTAATTACTATTATTTGATTTATTAAAGTTTGAGGGGTTTCTTGTACTTTGTTTTTTTTGCAACTCCCGTGAGGATATCCAACTCAGCGAGCAGCTGTATCGCAATGTCCAAAGAGACTGGTTTCTCGTTGCTGTATAAGAGCTGTTTTATTTCAGCTTTACGTGCTTTTATTCTTTAGCGTATGCTACTTCTTCTTTTGGGTTTTTTAACTTTTATTTAATTGGCCGTATCACTCTTGGCCGTTTTGTCGCACTTTTGTCGATACTCTTCTAGAGCTATCCGTATCGACAGTGAAAAATTTCACTTCACTTTGAGTGTTTCACTTAAGTACAATGTCACCCTACTCATTGAGATTTTCCGTGTATACAGTTTTCCATTTATTTTCCTTCTAAGCTCGTTTCTCGGTTACTGCCGCTGAAGAGGTTAATCCCACGTTGCGTGACTCGGTGTCACGGTCGCCATGTAATGTTGTTATTTATTTGAATTGGAGTAAAACAATATTATTTGTTTGTATTTGCACATGTAATACTTTTATTTGGAAACAAACTGAATATAGAGTATGTTGTTCGATCTGATATCTGATTAAGAATGGCTTAAGTCTAACATGCATGTATATAACTTAGCTTAAATTCTTATGCTGTTATGTACAACAGCAACAAGAGTGGAAGAGAGAAGGAACGATCGCAATTGCATTTATATGTACAAAAGCGGCATATATTACAGGCGCTCGAACGTTTGCATTCGCAATACATCCGCTCGCTTGTTGTGACAAATATTGCTGACCTAGCGCATTCCGTTAGTCAAACGGTCTCACGCTGGTCGCAGTGTACAAAATATAAGTTTATTTTAATTTTTACACTTGCAACAAAGTGTTACAAGTTATGCTAACTTGGATACGCTACAGTAGCTATATTGATATTAGCGACCAAATTGTTTCGGAGAAATTTAACTTAGGACAATTATTCGAGAAGCTAACAAAAGCAGTCGGCAATTTAGAATTTGCTAAATTACAACTGCCCCTAGGAGACAGATTGTTCAATTATACCATGGTAGATGAATTTAAAAAAATGGGAAATCGAGTAGTAAAATATAATAATTGCGTTAACGCCAAAGACACAATGCATGAAAGATAAAGAGAAAATGTACAAAATACTTAAAGAGTATCATGAAGATCCATTAAACGGTGGCCACCCAGGAATCAACCGCATGAAAAATAAAATAAAAACAAAAGTATGAATGGAAGAATATGGCCAGTGACATCAAAGATTACATAAAACAATGTGCAGGATGCAATAAAAATAAAACAATAAAACAAGCAAGGAACCAATGATAACAGTTACTCCAAATAAAGCATTTGACATAGTGCATATTGGAAGGTCAACTGACTTCCACAAGGGTAACACTAGGATAACCTAGGTTACAACCGAATGATATTGCAGAAGAGCGGCTATAACCTCTACATGGTGGCCCCTGGTAACAGGCCTCACCTTGATGAGTGCCTGGCGAATATAGCCGGGCGAACACTCGCCCTGCACCCTTCCCTTCCTGCTTCCCATCCCTCCCACACTTCCCCCTGGGCTGGATTAAGGTGTTGTTATGTTTATTTGATAACTTTTTGGAGAAACACGTTTTTCGTTGTTTATTGTTACTTTACTAATTTTTTTAATAATTAATAATTTATTAATAATTAATTGGACTTATGCAGCGTTGCTGCAAAGCTAACGACGCAAGCGTCGTTTACAGGTAAGTGCTTATCTATTTAGCTAACTGGGTTAGACGGTTATGTAGTATCATATGTTATGCATGGCCAAATGCATAGTGGACGTATGACACTACTGTCTAAGCATAAGCTTGAGTACAACGATCGCTAAATGCGATGACCGCTCATTACTTGATGAGCACATATAATATGTATGCCAATGTACTCTGTTGACCTTTGTGCCAATGTACTCTATTGACATACATACTACACCTTCCTTTTTTGCAGATTGAATTTATATTTGTAAATTTTTTTTTTCGTTGTTTGTCTTACAATTGTTATTATTATTACTTTTTTAAATTATTAACTCAATCTGTTTTGCCATTTTAACTTTTTGATTCATTATTTTGTTTGTTTTTTTTTTTTTTTTTTATTATTATTTTTTTTTTTTTTTTTATTATATATTTATGTATTTTTCGGTCTATCGTTATAAACGGTCATTGTTCTGTCTTTATTTAAACTGTTTCTATCATCTATGCTTATACCTGATAAAGGGTCATTATATATACTATCTTATTTATGTCCTACATTCTGTATTAAGACTAAATCTCCTACTTCTATTTTTGTTTCATTAGACTTTTTGTCGTAATGATTTTTGTCAATATTTTGTGTTGTTGTCGCCAGCTCTTTTGTGTGCTATTTGCAATCTATATCTTACTTCTTTCTCCTAAGGGTCTACGTTGTAAACGGGATCTATCTGCGTTTTAGAAAGAAAGTCGGGTTTGGACGGGAATTTGACAAATACTTATTCAAAAGGGCAATAATCATGCACTACTGATAGGGTTGTATTGTAGCAGAATGTGAAATATTTAATCCACTTATCCCAGTCATTCTTGTTTACTGATATGTACGATCGCACGTACTCGTACGAGTGAAAATTAGATTCTCTATTTTCAGTAATTTCGATATTTCGTCAATTATTTGATTTTTGTACTGGGTGCCCATATCAGTAATTACCTTTTCAATGGGGCCATACACGAGTATGAAATTATCCACAATCGCTTTGGCTCCAGTTAATGCAGTCATATTCATACTAGATACTTTGTCAAGTCACATAAGATGGTGACTGCATAGGTGTTGCTATTTTCTGTAATTGGTAATGGTCCAATAGTATCTATTAATACTACATCGAAAGCACATGCTGGTGTGTCTGTGGTGATCATCTTTTCTTTTTTCTGTTTTTGTGACTTGTTCCTTTGGCATTTGTCACATGTATTTACATATCGTGTCACGTCCTTTGTCATATTTTTCCAAGAGTTGTATTTTCTAATTTTATTTAGAGTCCGTTCTCTTCCAACTGTGATCGCTATCGGATGTCCTGTCCTGTGTCCTGTGATTAAAAACCAATTGGCAAACAATAAACGTGCAAAATACATGAGACAGTGACTCTATTTTATCGCATTCTACACAACAAAAAAGTGATTAAATAATCGAAAAACAAGTTAAAAGTGTAATATTACCAATGCCTAACGCTCACCTAAACGAGCGAAGGCAATCAAACAACAACAACATTGGTTACTTCACCATACGTTCAACCAATAACCCATCGTTCCTTTCTGTAAATGAAGAGAGAGCGCGATCTTGCTCACCCATCCTACCGTGTCCAATGCCAACAAACTCATCAAATTGGAGCGCGGAATGCTCATCTCCAACAACTCCTCAACCACCGACATAAACGTCATCAACAACCACTAAAACTCAAAGTGGATTCACTACAACAATAGCATCATTCGCTACGTCAACATCAACTTATACAACAGTTAAAGCAATAGCATCACCAAAAATCCAAACATTGCAAATATTCATCAAAATAATACAACACAAACAACTAAAAGAAATCGAGACACCACAGAAAAAACAACTGAACAGCCAAACAGCTGTAAAAAACAAAAAATATAAAAATTTCGAAAAAACACAAATATTAATATAAAACTCACCACAAAAAACTTTACAACAGTACTGGCTCAGCAAACCAACTGAGTCATCAAACAGATTTGAAATATTAGCAGCAGCAGAATATCAAACCGACAACACAAACAACAAAAAAGCGAACAGTGTCACAGAAACTCATATAACATATCCAAAAAATAACACACAAAAAATCACACAAATACGGGGCTCTGCAATGGTGGACCATCATTTCCCCTCTCCCATAATCCAAGGTGTATGCACTCCGTGCACACTGGATGGTTTGCAGCCAGGGGATAATACCGGCTATATTATAACGGTGCTACCTCGACCCCGGGTCGCCTCAAGGTTTAACTATGACTTTACCGTGGTATGGGCGCTGCCACGGTGGAATAATGCCTTCCCCTCTCAATTTGGTGACCAGCTCGAATGCTTCGGCATATGATGGTAAAATTATGAAATATGATGAAAACAACCAAGAAAATCAATATGGACACGCAGTCCTTAACTGCAAACCCACAACCTAGCTCAAGCCAGATTCTTGTGCCTAATACCGAAACTGGGACTACCGAGCCTAGTGGAAGTAGCACTAGAAGCACTAGTCTGCCTAACAGGGCCACTAACCACTAAAGAAACTAACGCCGACAACCCCCCTGGGCTCGGCTCTCAGACTACTGAAGCGCTTGAAGACTGTTCCAGAGGATGAAAGAAGCAGAAAGCTTCTGTCCTATTGGCCAAGCGGATAACGGAAGCACTCCCACAAATTCCTAAACAGAATTCGCCGCCCAAACGTCAGAAGTCGGATGATCTCCCATTAAGTAGTCACGTGTCCAAAAAGCCGAGAAATCGGGGAACTCCCAAATTCTTCAGTGATGCTGTCAGCGGCTAGAAATTATAGGCAGTTGTTGACAAAAGCAACACTGACGGTACAATCACGCCAGAGAACTGGAGGAAAGTCGAGGCCAAGCTAAAAAGCATGTTCTTTCAAGTTCTGAAAGAACATCCTGGTCTGGCTCCCTTCTGTCGCGATAGCGGATGGCAGCAAAACCACATCAAGCTAATCGCCTTTGCGGATCAAAGATCAACTGATATATATAAGATAGCCATATCCAGGATTGGCGAGGTAAGGCCTGGATCCAAGCTCGATGTAAAAGCAAGGGAGGACATCCCCTGCCTACCAAGGGCGAGGGCATGGATACCAGCCAAGCCATCAGACCCAAAGATGGTGATATAAATTATAAGGGTATGTAACCCCGAGCTACCAACATCGAAGTGGAAGGTCACTAATATGGAGGAACCAAAAGGTGCGTTCCTTACTGCAGCCTTTGTGGTCAGTACAGACTCGCTGGAGTCTCTAAATCTAGATCTAGATCTGGTGGTGTAATAAGCTTTGGTTTCTCATCAATAACGATGAAAATCTACAAGAAGGACGGAGTGTCACAGGATAAAAAAGATCCAGGAGCATCCTCCTCCACGGCTGGGAAACCACAGGGTACCGCTGCCGCGGCGACAACGCCAAAGAGACCATCGACTGATGGCAGCCTTTACTCTCTTCTTGAAGAGCTGGCGAAAGCTACTCTAACGGATGAGGAGGAATTGCTGGCGTCAGACGACGATGCTGAGAAGACGATGGTGGAGGCGGAGACCGGTAACGATGTTCCGGATACTCCAGATTAACCTCCATCACTCGAAGATTGCGTCCGCCAACCTTATACTCCGCTTAGTCAACAGTGGAGAACAAATTGTCCTGATACAGGAACCGTGGGTAGTACATGGTCTTGTATGCGGACTCAGGACTAACAACCTTAAGTTGAAATATGTGCACAACCAAGGTAAACCCAGAGCGTGTGTGCTAGTAAGAAGGGCGCTAAATGTTTTTATGCTCTCTAATTACAACGATGCCAACCATGTCACGATCAGCCTAGAGGCCGGTGGTGAACGGATGTGGCTCTCAAGTAGCTACTTTGCCCACGATCACGACGCATTAACAAGGCAAATTTTTATGGACCTGGTAGCACAGTCACAAAGACTGGGGGCTAAGCTGATTGTCGGTCCAGATGTCACCGCGCACCATTCGGTGTGGGGCAGCACGGACATCAACACGAGAGGTGAGTGCCTTTTTAATTACATTTTAAGCACAAATCTCCAAATATGTAATCAACCTTTATTATATGCAATAGGAAAGAGGTTATAGATGCAACTTTCGCCTCTAGCTTTAAGTGATAAACCAGGGAAATGGAAGGTGTTGGAAGAAAACTCCTTTTCGAACCATAGGTATATCTCCCTTGAAATTAACAAATATTTACCAAATCCCAAGCCTGTCAAAAATATCAGGAAAACAGTGTGGGACAAGTACGTATTGAGAGGCACTCTAGACACTCAGCCAGACTACAACTAGCAAACACACACACTTTCCAGGTTGTTCAGTCAATACTGAGCAAAACATAGAAAGTCTAATGACTGGTTGTGAGGTTGAATCAGATACCATAACTAAAGACCGACTCTTATGAGCCATAAATGGCTTCAAACCTTTCAAATCTCCAGGGCCAGACAGAATCCATCCAATGAAACTGCAAAAAACCATTGGATGCCTGTCAGGCAATCTACTAGCAATCTTCAAAGGTTGCTACAAACTTGGTTATATTCCGCAGGGATGGAAGCAGGTTAAGATAATCTTCATTCACAAGGCTGGAAAAAGCTTACACACACACCCAAAAGGCTTAAGACCGATCTCTCTATCATCGTTTCTTCTGAAAACGCTAGAAAGGATGATAGAAATCTACTTAGGTCTAACGATAGACAAAAGTGTAATCTCCCAGGCACAGCATGCCTACACTAAGGGAAAATCAGTTGAGACCGATCTTCATTCTCTTATCTCTACTGAAAAAAAGCTCCCTGCAACACAAAGAGTTTACTTCAGCAGCCTTCCTCTATATTGAAGGGGCCTCCAATAACGTCAATGCGAGGGCCATCACAGCAGGACTCACTGACCTCGGAACTGATTCAAGCCTAGTAGACCTCATTGAAAAAATGCTGAAAGGCAGAATCATTGAGGCCAATCTGTGAGAATCCAATCTCCGCAGGGCAGTGAGCAGAGGTATCCCGCAAGGTGGAGTTCTGTCACCGCTTCTTTGGAACGCAGTTGTTTTCATACCTACTCTAAGAGACCTTCTACAACAAGCTCTAAACTTTCTTTCAAGGTGGGCGGAAGACAGTGCTCTAGAAATAAATACAGACAAGACACAAGTCATCCTCTTCACTAGGAAACATAAAATCCCCCATCTAGATCCAGTCATACTTAAGGGAAAATGTCTTGCGATATCAGAAGAAACAAAATACCTGGGTCTTATCATTGATAGGAAACTCACATGAAAGCCAAACACTCTAGATAGAGCAAGGAAGGCCAACGTGGCCCTGTACGCTTGCAAAAGAGCGATAGGCAAAACCTGGGGCATCAAATCTAGAATTGCATATTGATTCTACATATCAGTCGTCAGACCCATTCTCCTATATGGAAATGTCGTCTGGTGGACTGCGACGCAGAAGGAAACCTACTGCGAAATTCTCAGCAGTGTTCAGAGATCGGTGGAAATTGCTATAAGTGGCGCTATGAGAACCACGACAACTCTGACATTGGATATCATGCTACACTTACCACCACTCCATCTTTTCTGCAAGTACCCAGCGGATTGCTCCGCTATCAGGCTCAAAGCATGCTCTCAATGGAAAAAGAGTTTTTATGGAAATGTAAACATAATCAACTCCAATACAAACATTCCTGAGGGCTTTGACTACCTTCCATCATCTCTTTGCTTCGAATGGAACTTCTCGGTAAGAATTCCGTCGAGGCAGGAGTGGCTTGAGGGTGAGCCTTCACCAAACGTCCCGATCAAGATATACACTGACGGATACCGGTGTAAGATCGGGAGTCGTTTTCCAAGCAAAAATAACCGACATTCACGAGGCCGTAATGGAACACAAAGGACCCATACTGCGGTCTAAGTGGCATCACACACTTTGTGATGTAGCTTCCTAACCTAATCGGAAAGGCCTTTACAGTTTCTAAGGCTGCACCCCGCAAGCAATTATGTAATAGATTGAATTTTTCGATATTCAACAGATGTGCTTGCTGGTGGATAACCTGCTTAAACGACGTTGCCAGCCTAGGCAATTTCATGGCTGATACCTGAACCGATGTCGATGGGACATCCGAAATGGTCGAAGTGTGTTGATCGTCGTCGCGATGTTGCTTGATACATACTTCCAAAACCCGGGTTTTTTCGTACTTTTCAATGTCAGATTGAACTGACATAAATTGCTTGAAATATGCTTCTAAAATAGACATGCGCCAATTCAACTCGGGTGGCGATAACACTCGAGACTTTGATTTTGGTTCCAGTACGCTACGGATTCAGGAAATATTTCTACGAATATTCGTACGTGGCTGTTTAAGGTCTTCCAAATCAGCCATAATAAATTTGTATTTGAACGCCAACGCACAACGATCAAGTTTGTAATTTGATTTATCAGCTTATTATTTGTTTAACTAAAATGTAGAGCAGAACCTTGCACTGTTAACTTGAGTGGATATCGTTTTATTTATGTTGAGTGAAGATTAAGTTTCTGAGTGCAATCATATGCCAGAACTAGTCCACTCAACAGCGTGCAAACAAATGTAATAGCTATTGAATTCAATCAAGTAGCATAATTATTTCACTCAATGTTGGCATGTATTGTATTATAAAACGAAACGCACTTTAACGAACCAATGTTATTTGCAGGCTAATTTTTTCTAGAGATCAATGCACTAAACGATGTTGTGTTGCTATTTTAGTGTACTCACTGCAATTCAATTCGGTAATTTTCCAATGAAGTCAGAATGTAGTCATAAGAAGAAACGGTGATTGCGGTGGCACAGAAAGGCAGTGGTGGCGTTGCAAATAAACAACGGGGTCCACAACTTTCAATGATTTCTTTATGGATTGATGAAGGTGTGACAACGATATATGATGTTGCAACGAGGGGTAACACGGCGCCACTAATCCTATCCAATGATACTCTTTGGGCAGCGCACAATTTTTTCAAACTATTGAATTTCACAAATCCGCGTTACACATGCCCCACGTTGGGCGCCAAAATTTATCGTCGAAGGCTTTCTTGACTTGCATGAGTGTCAGGCCACGGGCGGCGCAACTCGAATTTAGCAAATTTCACTAGACAGACAGATAACGAACGCACAATTCAATATCATAATCAGAACTAACTTTATGCATAATAAAAATTCTTAAAACTAATTTTTCACAGGGAAAAACGCAAAAAGGAATATAAAAATTAACAGTTACTTTGCTTAAATTAATGTAGTCGACAACTTTAGGTTATTTATGCGTTTACGTTTGAACAAACAATGTTAATGCGTTCCGAATGGTCTATAGAGAGTCTTGCTCCTCTTTTAGCTGCATCGTCTGCGATCTCATTTCTTATGATCTTCTTCTGACCTGGGTTCCAGAGTATATGCACCAGCGTGCTGTATGATGCGGGATGAGATTGAGTGAGAGATGGTTGCCTTTATTGCTGATTGGCTCTCAACAAAGATTTTAATTCGTTTTCCATGCAGTCCTGAAGAGTACAAGGCCTGTGCTGCCTTGATAATAGCACCTTCCTCTGCCTAACAGATACTGCAGACGTCGGTCAGTCAGAACGATGTTGTTAGGTTCAGTTCCGCACAATATATAGCCGCACCTACTCCACAATCCATTTTTTAACCGTTCGTATAGAAATTGACTGTATGTATCATGTCATTCTATTTCAGAGTCTTTATCCCATTGAATGTCTTATGTTACTGCTAAGGCTTTCCTGTGATATAATATAGTCAGTGTATGCTTGCAGAGTGGCTCCTATTGAGCTGTGGCCGAAGTTGGCCATTCGCAGTCGCCCTGTTTCTTTTAGGCGCTGAGCTGTTCTTGCAGCTAAATTTTCGGCCATTAGATCCAGTGGCGGAATGCCGAGGATTCTTTCTAAGGCTGCTGTTGGAGTGGATCCCAGTGCTCCCGTGATACAAAGGATAGCCTGCCTTTGGGTTTTCTAAAATATCTTTAGGTATGTGGATTTCTGAGTAGCCTCCCACCAGATCATAATACCATATAGTAGAACCCGGCACACCACTGCTGTGTACACCCAATGCATAATACGCGGTGATAGGCCCCATGTGCCACTTAGCTTGTGGTCCAGGCTCCATGGTATGGGATTTTGGCTCCAGTCTTACACCGTTTAAGCGAGGTGGTATCCAGCCTGGAATTCTGTATTTCCTGGAGAACATAACTAGGTAAGTCTTATCTGAATTGATACTTTCTTTTCGCAAAAGTTGTGGTAGCGCACTACCAAGCACGAGGACTTACAAAAGCAGACCTAGTGTCCGTTCCACAGCTACGACCAAATAGTCAACAGCTGCGTTATCAACTTGACAAATATACTTTTAAATTACAAAAACTAATTAATTTTTTTTTTTTTTCTATATTCTCTTTATTTGCCATCAGTCTATTGCGACTATAATCAAATTTTATAATAAAAAAACTAATTAATACAACTAAAAATCTAAATTAAAATTAATACGACTATTAATAGCATAAATTAAAATATGTATCCAATTCTATGTAATTTCATTAAATCTACAAGTAAGAAAAATTGTAAAGTGTGACAAGAGACTATGTTAGAAAATAAATGATAGTTAGAGTTATAAGCCAAACACATAACATAAAAGGGAGTATGCAGTAAGAAAGATGATCGTTAAAATTTATTTTCCAAAGGAGATAAGGAGAATTGAAATTGCCGTTTATCAGGTTATGAAGAAAAAGAATACCTAATACAGATCTCCGACTAGCTAAGGTAGGAAGATTAATCAATTTAAGGCGGCACTGGTATGAAGGGAGACGAATTGTAGAATTCCAGATTAATCCACGCAACGCAAAAAGCAAGAATTGTTTTTGAACAAATTCAATACGATCGGAATATGTTAGGGATTACAAATTCATGAAGCATATTCTAAAATCGGACGGATCATTAAATTTTTTAAACAATCTTTTAATAAAGCAAAGAACACCTCTAGCTTTATTAGTAGTCATAAGAATAAGAACTAAAGCTAAGTTTACTTAGCCCTTAATGCGGTTTCCATCAGTTGACTGAAGGTGGAGATTCATTTCCCTACGACGAGGATGTCATCTGCATATGCCGTCAGGTGATGGAGTTTCCCTTAAAATTTCTTTAGTAGTCTGCTTACTACAATGTTTCAGAGGTGATTGAACTCCTCCTTGTGGACTTCCCATGTTCAATTCTTTTGTCATTGTTTAGCTACCCCACTCTGCAGAGACTCGTCTGCATTTGAGTAAGTTACCTAACCATTGCCCTATTGAAGCGGATATTCCGTGTTCGTTAAAGGCTTCCAGTATAGCTTCCGTGGACACATTATTATAAGCGTCCGCTGTGTCTAGAAAAGCCCCAAGTGCGTACTCCTTGTAGTGGAGTGTCTTTTCAACCCTTAGCGTCACGGAATGTAGGGTAGTCTCTTGACGGGTATTTACGTTCGGATATACTTGACTGATCTTGCTAGATTTTGGCAGGAATACCACTTGTGGCCATGGGCATATCACCTATCTGGATGCATCCATGGAAGATCCGTTTCAACTTAAGCTTTACCAGCTTCGGTCCCGTGCGAAACATGGTCGGGAATATATTATCTGATCCGGGTGATTTATAGTCGTTGAATGAATTGACAGTTCAGTTTAGCTGAGATGTTGTTCTTAGGTCTAGAGGGACCTCCATTCTAGCTATATGTGGGTCATCGCGGGTGGGTTCGCTGGCGTCTGTGCAACATAGAAAGTGAGCATTCAGGAGTGCTCCTAGCGATTCTTTGCTGTTGCTTACAACTGTACCGTCCTGTCGTTGTACGAGACTTGCCATATTAGCCAGGGTTTATAGCAGCTTCCTAAGCCTTGCAACTCCGGTGGTACGTTCTATGCCACTGCAGAACTATCTCCAGGAGTTTCTCTTGGCCTTACGTACCGCGTACTTGTACATACTCAGTAGATTCTTGTATTTATCCCAGCATTCCTCGCAGTCTGCCTGCCTTGCCAATTTATAGGCCTCATGCACTCCCCGCTTCTGTGGTTCTAATATAGAGCTCCACCAAGGTGGTCTGGATTTGCGTTAGGTATCTGATTTTTGGCAAGCTGCGTGATATGTGTTTCTTTCTATGAGTTTTTTATTTAAAAAAGTGTTACAGTGTTCTAGGTCTGCCACCGTATTAATGCGGGTTGGACTGCTTAGATTTCGAGAGATATTTAGCCTATAGCGATCCCAGTTGGTTTTTTGGGGTTTCTATAGTTATTTATGATGAGGGTTGGCTTCATGAATATGTTGAAGCTGATATATTTGTGGTCAGAAAAGGATGGGATTTGTAATACCCTTCAGTCAGAGACGTGTTTGTTGTAGCCTAATATAAAGGTTAAGTCGAGGAGATTGGAGGAAGTTGGTCCGACGTATGTGGCCTCTTCGTCCCTGTTGGTCAAGTCTAGATTCGATTGTGTAATGAAACTAAAGAGCGACTCACCTCTTTCGTCCATAGAGGGTGGTAAGCGTTGACGTCTGTGCCAATTATTAGACTTTGTGCCCTCTTATTGAACTCTACTACCAGTATCTTGAGTTCCGTAGGTGGTGCTTCCACATCGTGTGCAATATAGAAGGACGCTACCAGCTGCGGTTCTTCTTTGTCGACCTCTATTGAAATTGCTGTAAGGTTGTCGGTGCAAAAGTTAGAGAGTAAACTGGATTGAATGTCTTTTGTTACCAGAATTGCAATTCCTATCCTGTTAGTGGCTTTTGCGTGGTAGAGTCGGAAGCTCTGAGACCCTAATCCAGAGACCGTGTTCCCTGCTGCTATCCACGGCTCCTGGATCAGGGCAATGTCATAGGAGCCCTCATCTAGATTGATTAAAAGCTCCGCTGATGCTAGTTTGCTTTTATGCAAGTTTATCTGAATTACCTTCAGCATCGGTTGCTGTTGGCTCTACAGCAGAGTCGGCTGCACTGGCCGGATCTTCTGTAGCTTTGTCGTCTAATGCCAAGCTGGGGGTAGCCGAGATCTCTTTCTACCTCACCAGCTTCTAGGGCTACCTACTCCCTATGCCATTTTTCCAAACCTTGGGTAGATTATGTCTTCAGCTTGCTTGTTGATCTGAATGACGTACTGTTGTCCGGCGTCAGCCTCCTTCGCCTGTTGCTGGTGCCACATGGAGAACTATCCAATCATCCGTGGGGACTTCTGTGTTTTGCCAATATAGCAGTCACAGAGCTGAACTTTGCGCTGCTCCACAGATCTCGTAGTTATCTCACTGCTCTTTTCACCCATTGGAGGGTTGATTCGCCTTTGCATTTGATGATTTTTACTCCGCTTAGCCATCCCGTTCCGTCAAAAAACCGTGCCGGACCAGTTGGCTTTGAATACATCTGCTCGTTCGTGACCTCTACCAGCTTCATCTCCACCTCCTTTCACTGCTTTATTGCCATTTTGCCAAGAGGCTCACTTCGATCAATGAGTCCCACGATCAGATGTCGTTTGGATACATCACTGACCTTGGCGGCTGCCTTGGACGAGCTTGGCACTTCTCGATTTGCTGCCGTATGGATACGTCTTTTCGGTGCCGGCTAGGCAACCCGAATATTGTCTTTTGGACCTAGCCATACACTCCTCGATTTTGTTCGCATATTGCAAGTTAATCGACATGAGAGTTGGGTTGTTGGAAAGCGAAGCCTAGCTTTATCTAGCTTTAGCTTTCAATCCGTCTTTGGACTTCCGTGGCACCTCCTTTTTGTGGGAGCTGGTAGGTTGCCCTGGGGATTGCAGTAGCTTGTCTTCGTCTGCCGTGTTGGCTGAGATAACGCTTTCAAGGTCCAAGTCATCTTCGACTACAGCACACGTGCGCTTAAGTTTGGCAGTGAGAGTCGTCTCTTGCTGACCTGTACCCATCAGCAAAGGAGTGGCAGATTACAGTTACTGTGATCTGTTCCTATCAAAGTAGGGGTGTGACCGCTGGTGACACGCAGAGAGGATATTTCCTCACCGTGCCCGCCAGTGGTAGCAGTCACCGCTTTCACCGACTTTTGGCCTGACATTTCAGACCTTGTTTGACCCTCCTTGGGCTCCATCTCCATCTCCATGTTTGTAACTGATTCTGTTTTGATTGTATTTTCTATTGTAGCTATTATTTGTTCAATAGTTGTTTCGTTTGTTAATATG
>JBAMBQ010001589.1:0-31828 GCA_037044495.1 Stegana nigrithorax | reverse complement strand
ACCTGGCACAACAACGCTTTATTGAAAGTTTGTCTCCTAAAAATAATAAATACTCATTATGGTAAGCGCAAAAATCAGTGAAACATCCGATAGAAACCGATTTATCGATCAGAAATTCTGCGGGGGGCTGTGTTCGGACTGACGAGGAGAAAGCCAGCACTTTTGCCAAGCACCTAAGTAAAATGTTTCAGTCAAACGCTCCAACAAACGAATTTGAGCTTCCAAAGCAAACTGGCTTCAGATTCCCCTCAACGTCACCAACTAAAAGAGTTCGTCAGAACTAAAATAACAATTAATAAATCGCCTGGACATGACCTTACCTCACCAAAAATGATCGTTGAACTACCAAACTGCGCTCTCGGATTTCTGAAGAACCTTTTTAACGCTATTCTTTCTACTGGGTACTTCCCCAAAAATTAGAAAAAATCACTAATTATTATGATTCCTAAACCAGGAAAGAACATAACTTTACCAGAATCGCACAGGCCTATCAGTTTGTTGCCATGCCTATCAAAAATATTCGAGAAATTAATTATACAAAAAAAAAATCTCATCACCTACATTCGAATAACATAATTCCTAATCACCAGTTCGGATTTGGAGCAAGTCATGGCACTATCGAGCAAGTCAATCGCATTACAAATGAAATCAGGACCGCATTCGAACGCCGAAAATATTGCTCAGCAGTATTTCTATTCGTCGCTCAGGCATTCGATCGGGTTTGGCATGATGGCCTTTACTACAAAATTAGTCTACTATTACCTCAGAACACGCTCAGAGTCCTCAACTCTTATAGAGTTTTTTCTGTACGACACAATGATCATATAACTCACGAGTTCCCCATACAGGCCGGTGTACCCCAAGGGAGCGTACTGGGCCCGATCCTCTATCTTCTATACACTTCGGATATTCCTACTTCCCCATCGCTAATGCTTTCAACATTCGCGGACGTCACAGCGATAATTGGCCGCTCTCGAAACCCTGTCAAACCGGCAAGGGAGCTTGAAGCATACTTAGTAAATGTTGAAATTTGGTTAGCAAATTGGCGCACTGAAGTCAATGAAGAGAAATGCAGACATGTAACTTTCATCCTCAACCGAAAAACTTGCCCTGCCATCAGGCTAAAGAACACAGTCATTCCGCAATACAACGACGTGACATACCTCGGTATTCACCTCGATAGACGCCTCACTTGGAAAAAGCACATAGAAGCCAAAAAGACACAAATTAAGCTCAAAGTCATAAACCTGCACTGGCTTATTAATCACCGTAGCCCCCTATGCCTAGATCATAAAGTGCTGCTGTACAACTCAATTATCAATCCTATATGGACATATGGCTCCCAATTATGGGGCAACGCATCAGCCAGCAATATAGAGATAATCCAAAGAGCACAGTCTAAAATACTTAGAACTATCACAGGTGCACCATGGTACTTTCGAAACGCCAATATACACAGCGACCTCAAAGTCCCATTCGTCAATACTGTCATAGCTGAGCTACAAGACAGGTACTCTACTAAATTATTAAACTATCAAAACATTAACGCCTACAATGATATGTGTACCGCCCATTGCCCAATTTAGTTATTGGTTAAGCTAGACTAAATAAAAAATAAGTAGTAAGAGTTGAAATGTTATTGTTAGTTCTATGAAAGGAGATTCAATAAATAACAAGTAAGAAAATAAGCAAAAAAAAGTCTGCATTAATGATCATTCTTATTTTTTTGAGGGCGATTTGGGGAAGCTCTTTCAGGATTTCAGCAGTAACTAAGTCGTATCCAGGAGCTTTCCCAGTTGGAAGGCTTGCTATAATTTGTTTCAGCTCCTTAAGACTAGTTTCTAGGATACGTATGTCTTCTTGCATTTGGTTATCATCCAATTCATTGTCATCAGCCTTAATAGCTTCGAAAATTTCGGCTAGGTATTTTGAAAAGGTAGTGGCTTTGTCAGCATCGCTCTTTGCCCAAGTTCCGTCAATTCGCTTAATGGGTGTGTTTGGATTTATAGGTTGGTTCATGGTTTTTGTGATCCCCCAAAGTGAGTAGTTTGTCGATTTTTCGTTAGTAAGGCATTTTAATTTCATACTCATCAATTCATTTTTATGTTTATACCCTGTACCAAAAAATGGTAAAGTGTATATTAAAGTTGTGCAAATGTATGTAACGGTCAGAAGGAGGCGTAGCAGACCCCATAAAGTATATATATTCTTGATCAGCATCGAAAGGCGAGTCGATCTAGCCATGTCCGTCTGTCTGTCTGTCTGTCCGTCTGTCTGTATGAAAAACGGATCTCGGAAACGGTAAGGCCTACAACCACCAAATTTTGCAAGAAGACTCTCCCAATCCATAGGCATAACAAGTTTATTTTCTTTTTTGATATTCGTCTTATAACATATAGCTGTCATAGGAAAGTTTGGGTGAAAACCTATATTTAGTAACATAAACCCTTTTGTTTTTCAAGATATCTTCATCAAATTTTTGATTTAAAAGTTTAAGCTAATGATCAACTTCATATGTCAATATTATATATATCGGCTTCCCATATCATATAGCTGTCATAGGAACGTTCGGTCGAAAAACAACATTTACTGAGAAAAACTTTTTTGTTTATTACGATATCGTTAGCAAATTTTGGACTAAATGATTTTGAGTAATTTCCAATCATATTCGCGAATATTATAAATATCGGTTTACTATGACTTATAGCTGCCATAGAAACGATCGGCCGAGAAATGGCTTTTACTAAAAAAAATTAGTTTTTCTTGAGATATCCCAAGGTAATGATAAAAAAATATTAAAGCAACAAAAAAATATGTGTAGTTTTGGATTGGGTACTCGGATTTCCATAGTCGGTTGCGCTCGACTATAGTCCTGCCTTTCTAGTTTTTTAATGACTTAGTTAGCATAGTGCACATCTGATTTAACGCAGTCTTCAAGGTAGGCGATCTTGTTTCTTGATATTTGCGACGCAACCTCCTTTTTTCCTGCACTTGTTTTTTAATTCCGTCTGGGTACTGTCTTTTATTTTTACTCTCTTTTGACGTAGTTTCTGGAGTACTGGCCAAAGTAGCATGTTGAATTTGACGTGTGAGGATATTGACTTCGTCGTCCAATTCACTTTTTGTGTTGATTAGTGAATTAAGGGAAGTTAATTGTATAAGTTTAAGTCTAAAATAATCCCAATCTGTTCGTCTATTGCATATGTTGAAAGGAACGCATAATCGCTCAGCGATTCGGTCAGCTGTGTTTTATCAGTTATTCTTTCTTCCTCTTGATGTTCTTATTCTTATATAAATAGGTCAATCACATATAAGAATAAAACATCATTATTATATTTTCTCACATTCAAGCTGCACTTGTTTTATTTTTTCGGCAAAGTTTTTTTTTTTACACAAACAAGAGGACTTACGAAACCAGACCTAGTATCTGTTCCACAGCTACGACCGATAATGGTGAACAGCTGCTTTATCTACTTAACAAACATTATTATTACATCAAGATTACAAAAAACAAATCAATAAAATTAAAAACTAAATTAAAATTAATACAAATATACATAGTAAGAGTTCAAATAAGTAACTAATTCTATCTAATTTCATTAAATCTACGAGTAAGAAGAGATTTTAAAGAGGAAGAGGAGGCTATGTTAGAAAATAAATGATAGTTAGAGTTATAAGCCAAACACATAACATAAAAGGGATCATGCATTAAGAAAGATGATCGTGCAGTGTTTAGTCTAATAGGGAAACAGTATCTTGTTGAAAAAAGTGCATTTAGCTCACTTGCTAATTGGCGCCCAACGATTCGGACTCGTCGTTAAAATAAGTCGCGAAAGTGCAAACAAAAAAACTACAAAAGCGAAACAAGATAAAAAGATTAACTGTGAACAGTGCTGAAAGAAACAAACAATCAAGCACAGAATAATACGACGTGAAAGCGCAAGCTTCCTGTGAACAGTGCCGAAGAAACTAAATCACTAAGCATAAACCAATAAAAACAAAAACAAAAAAATAAACTGTGAACTGTGCTAAAGAAAACCAATCAATAGATGGACTGACAAACAGACTAATCACGTTTGAAATCCCTCCTGACACGGTGCAGGTATACTCAGATGTGACAGTTGACCCTAATGTTGTGTGCGACGAGACTTTAGATATCGCAAAATCGGTACCAGAGTTTAACGGTGACCAAACTAGGTATGTGTCATGGCGACAAGCCGGTAATGCCGCATATAAACTTTTCCAAACCATAGAGGTAGTTGTAAACACTACCAAGCTACATGTATCATTAGGAACAAGGTAACTGGCCAGGCCGATTCAATGCTTGCCTCTTATAACACGCCCTTGAAAATCCTCGCGCGTTAAGATTTCACGTACGCCGATAAGCGTCCTATTTATCTCATCGAACAGGAAATTTCCACCCTTCGACAGGGTAATCGAACGGTAACAGAGTATTATAACGAAGTCAACCAGAAGTTGGCTCTCATTAGTAATAAAGTTATCATGACGTATGAAAGAAATTCCGAATTAGCCATTACACTCAACGAAAAATATAGACATATCGCTTCTAGGCCCAAAGATCTACCATCTGCCTTGGCCTTAGCCCAAGAGGTAGAAGCCAACCATGAGCGGTAGGATTCGCTAATCGAAATGACACAACCAAAAATCCTCCCCAATTTAAGAAACAAAATAACCAAGGCATCGCAGGATCCCCAGCCAATGGAAGTTGACCCGTCGGAATCTAGATTCCGACAACCAACGTCATTTAATAACAAAAATAACCAGCAGGTTCGTAATGCTGAAAGCTCGCGCAAATATATTAATAAACGTCCCCCAGGATCAACTTCAGGTAGGGACAGGAATAAGCAGCAACGTGTTAACACGCTAGCCCCAAGGCTAGACAACGAAGGAGAATACGAGGAAAACGCCCAGGATGAGATGGAGGACCTCGAGCAGGAGCCTTCAGAAGAACTTAGTTTTTTAGGGGTAGATTCCTGCTTCCGTATTTAAGTTGAACGTTAGCAGGAAAAAAATAAAAATCCTCGTTGATATTGGGGCATCGAAAAATTACTTCAAACCGATGCCCGCTATATTGAAAATCAAACTGGTACACCAACAGTTTACCCTCAAACCACGATCCACGGTTGTAACAAAATTCGTTCAAAGTGTACCTTCAAAATTCTCGGCACCCAATCAGACTTCTTTTTACTGCCATATTTAGCTACCTTTGACGCAATTATTGGTCTGGATCTTCTTAGTAAAGTCAACGCAAAGCTGAAATTAAAAGTGGCACGAATTATCCACGACAATGGAACCGAAAATCTTCTTTGCTTTTTCAGTTGCAATGTGAATAACATTAGTAATTATAAGGAGTATGTTCCACAGAAAGTATTGTCTCATTTCTCTCGCATAATAGACAGTAATTCAAAGGCCTTTGCCGATCCCAACGAGGCCTTACCATTCAACACTAGAGTGCTAGCTACGATAAGAACAAAGGATGACGAACCTTCTTACGCGAGGCATTGGCTGATTTCGTTAACAGCGAAATCAAGCAGTTGTTTGCCGACGGTATTATCAGAAAATCGCTTTCGCCTTATATTAACTCAATTTGGATCGTGGATAAAAAGGGAGTAGACTCCTTAGGTAATAAAAAGAAAAGGATCGTCGTTGATTACAGAAAATTAAACGATAAAACAATAAGTGACAGATATTCTATCCCGGAAATAGGCTTTATATTGTCTATCCTAGGGAAATCCAAGCATTTTACTACTTTGGACCTCAAGTCCGGCTTTTTCTGTTAATAACGGGAAGTATGAATTCTGTCGGTTACCCTTCAGAAATCACAATTTTTTAGGAACGAATTGGAATATTTAGGATTCGCAGTGTCCACTGATGGTATTAAGACCAGCGAAGAGAGAACAGAGGCAATCAGAAATTTCCCACAACCAACTACCCTCAGGGGCCTTCGATCTTATCTTGGCGTGACAGGGTATTATAGATACTTCGTCAGGGACTACGCTAAAATTGCAAAGCCACTGACGAATCTTTTAAGGGGGGAGAATGGTATTGTCAGCGCCTCACAATCAAAAAAGGTTAAAACTGACCTTGACGCCAACGGCATCCAGGCATTCACCAAACTCAAGAATGTCATAATATCAGAGGACGTTATGCTGACATACCCCGATTTTGACAGACCGTTCGATCTTACGACGGACGCATCCTCAGACGCACTTGGAGCAGTGCTTTTCGAAGACGGTCGGCCGCTTATAATGATATCTAGATCATTGAGGGAAAGGGAAGAACATTATGTCACCAACGAGCGGGAATTACTCGCAATAGTCTGGGCACTTAGGAAGCTACGTAACTACTTGTACGGTGTTAAGGGATCTCAAGATTTTTACTGACCACCAGCCGCTTACGTTCGCTATATCTGAAAAGAACCCTAACTTCAAAATCAAACGTTGGAAAGCGTTTATCGAAGAGTTCCACCCGAAGCTAATTTACAAGCCCGGTAAAGACAACGTTGTTGCGGACGCTCTATCACGCCAATATATCAACGCCATGGACGATGACAACGACTCGGCTGCAGCGACCGTTCACAGCGAGGAGTCGCAGACGTACGCCATAGAACCCGTCGATCGGCCTTTGAATTGCTTTCGCAATCAAATAATCGTCGAACACGTGCAAGACTCCTAGCAAGCGAACCTTCATATTATTTGGAAGCAAAGCGAGACACCTGATAACTTTCACCGACCCTACGGTACTTTAAACGGTCCTGCAGGGAGTTGTCAATGAGGACACGGTCAACGCTATACTCTGCGAATTACCCGTCTTGGCTCAATTCCAACATGAACTTATTAAGCTTTTCCCGTCTACGAGGTTTCGGCAGACTAAGCGGTTTGTTATGGACATTTTCGACCCAGGCGACCAAATGGAAATCCTGCTTGCTGAACACAATATAGCGCACAGGGCGGCCCAGGAGAATGTGAAGCAAGTCCTTAACGACAACTTTTTCCCAAAAATGGATAAACTCGCTCGTGAAGTAGTATCCAACTGTAAAGTATGTTCCAAAGCCAAATACGAGCGGCACCCTTCAAAGCAGGTAATTGGCGAAACCTCAAATACCGACCTGCGCAGGCGAGATACTTCATATTGATATATTCTCAGCCGACGCGCTTCACTTTCTGACTAGCATCGACTAATTCTCTAAGATTCGCGGTGGTGCAACCAATAGCGTCTAGAACGATAATAGATGTGAAGCCGGCAATATGATATAGTAAACCGATATATATAATATTGAGATATGTAATTAGAAATTATGTAAAACTTTTAAATCCAAAATTTGGTGAAGATATCTTGAAAAACAAAAGGGTTTTTATTACTAAATGTGGGTGTTCATCCGATCGTTCCTATGGCAGCTATATGTTATAGGTCGAATGACGAAAAAAACAAATAAACTTGTTATGCCTATAGATTGGGCGAGTCTTTGTGCCAAATTTTGTGGTTGTAGGTCTAACCGTTTCCGAAATCCGTGCATTCATATGGATAGACGGTCATACGTCAAACTGACAGACAGACAGATGGACATGGCTAGATCGACTCGCCTTGCGATGCTGATCAACAATATATATACTTTGTGGGGTCTTCCACGCCTCCTTCTGCCCGTTACATACAATTGTACAATACCCTTTACTATTTTTTGGTACAGGGTATATTTGCAAGTTCATTTACCTTGCACATTCTATTGTGCAAATGTAAACAAACAGTGCACTAAAAAGCAGCCGTCAATTGAAACCCTGCATAAATGATAATTAGCACAATATAATAACAAGCATTCAGACTCTTGCCAGATTAACACCCATAGGCAACTGAATACACTTATAATGGTACACAGTACAGACATTTTTAAGAGAGTTGCGAAACGTTTTCGACTGACATACCCTTAAGCAATTCTTGTTCGAAGAGTTTACAATTATAATATCAGCTGCTGAAGTCCATCGTGGGCTTAGTCAGCATCGACAAAGAAGAGAAGAATCCCTCCAACAATTTTTATTTGCATTGATAGAAATCGCGAAACCCATTATGCTCGATGATGAAAGAGTAGATTAGTTCATTCGGGGTGTACCGGATAAGGTAACACTTTATCAGGCTAGGAAGATAAAAAACCTTAAAATACAAATAGAAGTATAAAAAAGAATGATACAGGCTCGAAGACTTCCGGATAGAAGCTGTCTATATACGGATACTGATACAACTACACAGGGAAACCAGGCCAATTTACCGTAAAACGTCAAGGGCAGACGATGTATCAGTTGCGGTGGATCAGACGACTTGAAAAAAGACTGTATCTGTTAACAGCAGGAGACGGGGAAAAGCCTGGTACAGAAGACTTTTTGAGCAGGAGGAATACAATTCTCAGCGTTAGTCGAAACAGGATAAAACTTATGCATAATCAGAGAAGATGTATATAGAACGGTTGTGCAACCACAGGACCAGACGTCTATTTGGTATTGGTATAGACACAATCGAAACAATTGGATATTGCGAAGTTGAGCTAGAAGTAGGTGATATTAAATTTTCAGTAGTATTTAATGTGGTGAAACAAAAGGACCTGGAGTACGAAATAGTAATTAGCAACAATATCCTGAAGACAATAGACATAATTTTCACATCGGTAGGAATCAGATTTCAGCTAAGAAATAATGATAATACCGAGCCATTTAAAAGAATGTGTCCACGAAATTGTAGAATTTAAATCAGTTGTAGATAGAGTCAGTTCAGACCATTTAAAAGGAAGGAATTTCTAATTCCCCAGCTGTCTTCTGCCAGTACATTAATGCGTCATTAAAGGAATTCATAACGGCAAAAATAATAGTCGTGTATATGGAAAACATTATAATTCTTGCACGGGACGAACAGGATGGAATAGAGAATCTTAAATTATTCTTGAAAGTTGCTGCAAATGCTGGTTTAGACATAAAATGGAAGAAAAACTAGTTTTTAAAAGAAAAAATTACCTTCTTAGGATACGTGACCGAAAACGGAGCAATTTACTCGACGAAGACAAAATAAAATCGGTTATAAATTTTTTTATACCAAAGATTACAAAAACTTTGAAACGATGTTTAGGTCTGACCTCATACTTACGTAGGTTTATTAGGGATTACGCTACACTACGCTAGTCCCTTAACATACATTCTACGGAATAAAGTCAGGCTAAGAAGTAAGAGGGACATTGAATTAAACGGAAGTGAGGTAGTAGCATTCGAACAGCTGAAACAGTTGATAACAAAATCACCGGTTCTAAAACTTTTTTGCCCGACAGCAAGCACAGAAGTTCACGCAGACGCAAGTAAACTAGGATATGGGACGGTTTTAATACAAAAAGACTCAGAAGATCAGTTGTTTCATAATGTCAAATATATGAGCAGGAGAACAACCCAATACAAAGAAATATACAGTTCTTACGAGCTGGAAGTGTTGGCAGTCATTAACGCAGTAAAAAAGTGGCGCGTATTCTTGTTAAGAATAATATTCAAGATAGTAACGGGCTGCAATGCTTTCGCGATGCCAGTAAGAAAAAACGATGTTCCACTTAGAGTGGCCAGGTGGGTCATGTTATTGCAAGAGTTTGATTACACAATCGAGCATAGATCAGGAATAAGAATGAAACATGTAAACGCACTTAGTCGACTTTCGTGCCTGCTGATCGAAGATTTATTAAAATATCAACTGAAAGATGCACAAGAGCAAGACAATTGGACAAGTGACCTACAAATCCGAAAGAAACAAACTAGAGAGAGAATAATAATACAAGCTCAAAAGAATATAGAAAAAATGAAATTAAATAATAAGAAAGGGTTTAATAGTTTAAGAAAGAAACAATCAGAATATGATATAGGAGAACAAGTAGCTAATGAAAAAACTCAATATGAAACCAGTATAAAATTACGATCGAAATTTCTTGGTCCTTATAAAGTTACTAAATTTGCCTTTTATGTCCTTTATGTTTATATTATCTTTATCGTCAATATTTACTACTAAGTATGGTCCTATATATTTGTCATCTAACTTATGACCTGTTTCATTTTTTAACAATACCTTACCCTATGTTTAGTTTAAAATCTGATTTTGTCTTATCATAGTATTTCTTATTCCTACGTTTATGCTCGTCTAGCATCTTTCTTGCCCTACTACAGGCATGTTCTAGTCTAAATTTAAATTCCTAAGCATTGTCATTTATATTGTATAGTGGAAAATCTAATACTTTAAGCTTGTTTTAATATAGTCTTTTATTCGCTGCTACTGCATTCTACTTAGTTAGCGGGCTATTGCCATTATCTACAATTCTTGTAGTGCAAAAGTAAATTTTGTTTTTGTTTGTGTCATTTACACTTGCTGCATATAGACTTTTTATTACGTCTATGGAAAACTGACCTTAGTCAAAGTTTCCATTTATATGCAATTCAAATGTTTTTTTTTTTTTCTTTCATTGCTAATAATGCCTTTTGGATTTCTTACTTGAGTGATTTTTCGACATGTTCTTCCATTTGTATTGTTGTTTTACATTATTCTTCATGCGATTTATTTCTGTGTGTCCACCTCTTATATGATCGTCATGAAAAAAAATTTTTTTTTTTGTGTATTTATATTTATTGTCAATATATTGTGTCTAAATTTGTAATATATATTCAATGTATATTTTTTTTCATTTATTTATTTCATTATTTATTCCCATTACCATCATGATATAATTCAATAAATTGTCTCTTAAGGACAATTGATGACTCATAAATTGCTAGCTTTCCTTGTCGGCCTCTCAAGTAATTTTTTCAATAAATTGTATTTTAAGCAATTAGGTCACATATATATTTTATATATATATAGCTACAAATTCTTCTACCATTTTTGAATCCTAGATTCGTTTGGGCTAGAACGAGCTGGACATGTCTTTTTATTTGTGATTTTTATAGCGCTTGTTGATGGGTTTTTGACACTTGACATACTCTTTTCATCGGAAGTTTTTTTTTTTTTTTTTTTTTTTAAATATTCGTTTTATGACATTCTGTATTGTTAAGTGCGGGTTTCTTGTACTGTAAATATTTTATTGTCATCATGATCAATGACATTTAGATCATCATTTTTATGTTTTCGAGATTCCATGCTTTTATTTTCGCAGGGTTCCACGCACTCTGCTGTGGTCCCCATCCATTGATTTACATAACCATTTTGTATTGCTTGCAATTTGTTTAGTGTTTTTCTTGTACGTTCTAGTATTTGTTTCCATATCTGTTTTGATATGCGCGAACTAATTCTTGGCCAATTATTTAAAATGTCTGGCATTGAACTCTTTGTCATGGACTTCTTTAATAAATAACCTGAAGTGTATAGTAGGCAAAGCACTACAATCATCCAGAGTGAGGCTTGCCATTTGTTCTTTTGCCATTGTTGTTTTCTTTGAACTTGTGTGTCCGTTTGTGTACTCTGTTTCTGAGGGTTAGACGATTCTAAACCAGTGAGTATGGACGCACAGCCAGTTGGCTGAGTTGTGACTGACTTTATTGTCTGCTGTTTTTGTTTGTTGGCTTTGTTTTCGCTAAGTTCGTGACGTAACAATTCCAGTTCCATATTAAGTTTGTGATTTTTGGCTAGTAGCGATTCATTGGTAGCTTGTAAGCTTTTGCATTTATTTTGTAAAAATTCAGTTTTGTCTGTTAGATTCTTGATCTTGGTATCTTGTTCCTCTATGTGTGCTATATTATGATCACACGAAGTTTCTGTGACTATGTGATTTATAATCTTTTTCTTTTGCACTTGTTCTTCACTGGTCAGATGATCCAGGTGGCGTTTTTTAGCTATTGAAATTGTTACATTATTTGTAGTATCATTGCTTGAGCGGTATGCTGGTGCTTGTGTTCTAATTAGCACTTCTGTATGTGCATGGTGTACTTTTGCTATTGCAGAATTATTTGTTGTAGTTACACCATTCTTGGGCACAGTTACTAAAACTTTTGATTCAGTAGTCTTAGGTTTTTGGTTATTATTATTGTAATTTATATTTGCATATTCGCTATCTTTCTCATTATTAGGTTTGTCATTATTATAATAATTTCTTTTATATTTCAAACCTTGGTTATTATTGCCTCTGTATTTATTATTTCCATATTCCTTGTAGCAATGAATGTATTTTGCAAAAAAAACAACAAAATTGGACCAATTATCTTTGTTTTTATTATTTCTACGGCTAGATGTTCTTCATCGCCTTTTAACAGGTCTGTCAGTTTTCATTTACGGAAGTATTTGTGGCAAATGATTATTTGACGTTAAAAATTGTGTGATACATTGTTTTTTTGGTTTTAATTGTTGCGATTGGCAGTCGCGGGCAATGAATTATTATTTTCCCTGTCCATGTCACGACTTTTTTTGTACAAGAAGTACATGAACGGGAAATTATAGGGCTGGTTTCGCCAAGCTTCTAAAGCTTCTTCACGGTCATATGGCTGTGGTGGCAATTGGCGATGGTGCCAATTAGCTTCATAGACCGGAGCTGGGTTTTCTCTTATTTCAGAGTCCCAGTCTTCCTCACTATCACTAGCCATTCTTTACAAGTATATAATTAGGAATTTCCAGAATTCGACAATCGACCTAGAGATTGAGGACTACGATGCTATTTAGATATACTTATCTTTTTCTTGAAAACATAAGAAAAAAAACTTTTTTTTCGATTAATTTAAGGTTTAATCGTTTTAGTCGACCCTACTGAGTTGCAGTGGAATATTCGATCGGGGTGTTTTTTTTTTTTTTTTCAATCGACCTAGATGAATTTTTAGTGCGTAACAGCCTTCTCTCTAGATTAACTGTTTTGTGTGTATTATTTATATTTTTTTTTTTTTATTTATCTGCCTAGATCTTATCTTGGCTATTACGAGTATATATATTTTCAAGATTAAATCTAACGCTGTTAATATAACCAATGCAAATAAATGGACCCAAATGCTTTCAAGGTGTTGACTATGGTCAATAAATTCTACCTTGTTTATAACATTAGCAGTTGGTTTTCTACCTTAGATTTTGTAGAACCCATGATCAATTATGAAGTTGTAGTACGGAAGGAAAAACAACATAAAATTTTTTGTTTTAAGTGACGTGATTTGAAAAAGTCTGGCACGCAGGACTATTGCACAAGCTGTATCATCAACTTCCGCAACCACTATATAATATTCTAAAAATCTACATAACAGGACGGCACTTCTATGTAAAATACAAAGACAGCCAATCGACGCTAAGACAAATCAGAGCCGGAATCCCGCAGGTAACAGTTTTAGGACCACTACTCTACAATGTATATACATGAGACATACCAATCCCCAAAGACAAATCATCGATGATCGCCACATTCGCAAACGACACTGTTATCCTATACTCTAATACAAACCTGACAACAGCTATATCAAAAATGCTACGAATGATAAATGAAATGACAAATTGGTTCGAAAAATGGAAGATAAAAATTAACGAACAAAAAACGGTCCAAGTCATCTATACAACCAGAACAAAATACCAACCACAAACCCTACAACTCAATCAAGCAAACATTTCAAATGTAAACGCAGCTAAATACTTAAGAATGTACATCGACAGCAAACTCATATGGAAGAACCACATAGAAAAAAAACGAGACCAAATAAAAAATAAATTTCGACAACTATATTGCCTACTGTCAAAGAACTCAACGCTGCCAACAAATTAATAATTTACAAATCTATAATAAAACCAATCTGGACCTATGGCATCCAACTATTGGGCACTGCCAAAGCGACAAACATTGAAATCATTCAAAGGCGACAATCAAAAATTCTGAGAACAATAATAAATGCAGACTGGTACAACCGTAACGACGACATTCACGACAGCGTTGGCATACCAATGGTTATCGACGAAATAAAAAAATTAGCAGAAACCACCATATAAAGCTGGCAGCCCACTCAAACAAAGACATGAACAACCTACCAATAGAGGAACTGACGAAAACCAGGCGGCTTCAACGAAAAAGACCAGTAGATAACGCTTAACGAATTATAATAAAAATTAGAATATTATCACCCAAAAACAAAAAGTATAAAATGTCTACAATTAGATAGAAAATTGGATCAGAAAAGTTTCCGTAAATATATTTATCTAAATATTGGAAATGATTTTGAAAAAAAAAAAAATTTATAACTTTCCTTTGTTTCTATTTTTTCATTTAAATATTTTAGCCTGTTAATTGTGTGTTATAGTATATATAAAAAAATTGTATTGATATTTTATTGGCTTACAATTGGCAAGTTGCAATTCGGGTTTATGTTAAAAATTTACTTTACTTATATATAAGTTTATGCCATCAAATAGCAATTATAAAAAAAAGTCGTAATGTAGCGCATCAGCGCTGCACATTACTTGTTAAAATTATTTACAAAGTTTATTGTTTTTTTTAACTCTACCCTAATTTCTTCTATGCGCACTTGGTTGCGCTGCCGGCGGTCTTCATCTATTCCAGTGTCGTTGATGGTTTTGAGGAACTTCCATTCTCTCAAAAAGCGTGCCTTCCGTCCACTTCTGTTTTTTCTCGTACCTTTGCGTGGTACGTCTTTGTGTATTTTTACAGGTTTTGGTCCTGCAGTGGGGTTGTCCTTGATTGCCTGTGCGATTAGTAGTTTTTCCACTCGTTGCGAGACTTTTGCTTCAAAGCCCCGTTGTTGAGCATCGGTAGGATGCATTTATGTTTTAGTGTAGATTTTGTAATTCAGTTCCCACGTTGCAACTCTATATGCTCTTAGCGTTGTTGATGGGCATCGAGGGGATGCCTTTTTATTACTTGTTTTGTTGGAGCGGAATTTGTTTTCTTCGCCACGTCCTTCGATGCAGCGCTACTGGCTCTTAACGCTGTTAATGTGCATCGAGAGGATGCTTATACTGGTTTGCTATATTATATTACACTCCTCACATAATCTTTATTTTATTATATTTTTTTTTGTAGTTAGTTTTAGTTTTGTTTTTCTTCGGGTTGGTTTAGTTCATTTTTATTTATTTTTTTTTCAATTTGTATAAGTTAGTTAATTTGTAATCGCCAGAACAATGTGTAATTAATTTATGAATGTTAAATTTTTTTTTTTGTCAACTAGGTGGTGTCACGGTCGCCATGTTATGCATCCTTATTTACGTTACTTTTATTTAAATTGTTTTAACGTATCACTCGGAATAAAACGCGTCTTTATTTGTGTAGTGCAAAATAGTAATTAATTTATTTTATCAAAAATATTAAAAGTTTAACTCTAACAAAACGTTTTGGCTTATGTATTTGTGTAATATAAAAAGGGCAACGCTCCCATGCAATATGTGTACATATACTTGTATGTACGATTAAGTATGTCGCACGAGTTGTCAGCGCAGCATTTTCATTTCCGTGTAATTGGTATACGCGCAATATTCGTATATGAAAGCAGTGATTGCCACTGATAAGATGAAGAGTCAGACAAGGACAAAAAGTGCAAGTAATAGCACGTGTCCTGGGTTGGACGGAGTTATAGTTAAAGTGAAAATAATCGAACAAACTAGATTAAGCCAATTAGAATGGTAAAGAGTTATAATTAAAGTGAAAATGATCGAACTAGCTAGATTAAGCAAAAATACAATAAAAGAGAATTGCAATCAATTGTGTAACCAAAAAATACAACGCCTGCAAGAAATTCTAGTTTTCTTCATGCCGTTAAATACTCGGACTTACTTAGGGTAACGATACCGATACCGATACCGCATGCCGCAAATTTATTACAATCAAAAAATAAAAAAACCAACTCAAAAAGATTTGAACTCATGGCTTCAAGTATGTTGGTCAATGCCCTTACTACTTAGCTTCGAAGCTTCCAAATTAGCTTCGCTTAGTTATGTATTTATTGTTGGCAAAAAAACAGTAATTTCATTCTAATGGAAAAGCTCATTTTGATTTGTTGTTGTTCCCGTCACAATATCTGTTCTCACGCATGGATGTATGCTTGTCAGTGCCTTTACCACTGATCTATCAGGTATGTCATTACATAATTTTCAAATCACTAACGGCGGTAAAGAAGTTTCACTTCCAAAAAATAACATATACCAGACAGCTGCAATGAATATACTCGAAACGACTCGAGTATTCTCACTACAAATTTAATACGAGTTGGACATCTGAGTGCATTCAAAACGGCATTTTTCGTACTCATGCTCAAATGAATGAATTTGACATTAACAGTTCATTAAAATGAGTCCCAATGTCTGAAGTAGCCGAGAGAATTTTTTTATGTTCCAACTCAAACAAAGCGGTGCGGAATTGAGTTGTATCTATCATTTGAATGATATATTGTACTCTTATTTTCTGCCCGTCTACATTTCACAAAAGCAATTGCACACAAATTACTCTCACTAAACACATTTACTCTCGCGAACTACATTTCACAACAACAATTTCGAAGAATTTATGTTGCAATAAAATGAGTGTAATTCTTGTTGTTCGGAAAACTAATAAAAACATAAAAAGGATTAAAAATTTGATTGTAGTTGCATTTTTCATTATTATCGTTATTAATAAAAAAAAACTTAAAACTAGGAAATCACTACAATTTAAACAGCATACTGTTTGAAATAAAAGTGGCCAAGTGACAACCCAAAAATGAAAATTAATTGAAACTGCAATATGAGAGATATTTTTTTTTTAATTCATTTATTTCATTACATTCATTTAAATACAAACAAAACAAATCATTACATTACATTACGTTACAATATGAGAGACATGAGCCAATATACAAAATATTTACGAAAAAAACAATTGAAATTCGTAAATAACTAAATCTACTTTATTACACATTAAATATTTAGAATATTTTTAACACTTTATAGCATTATTACTTATTAGTTAAACATAAAACTCAATAACCGTCAAAATCGCCTCTACGTAAACAAACGTGAATCCCAAATTATCATGTGATTCCGGTGAGTACAGTAAATGTTCTTCTTGTTCCTCTTATTTTCATTTTCAATTCGGTTCGTTTCTGCTTGTGAACGTTTTCTATGTAGCGCTCTTTTTCTCTATCTCAGAAATCAGTGGTTTTGTAACTGGTTACTGAAAGTGAATACGAAATACAATGGTACTCAGTAAAGCCAAGCAATTGAATGCAGTTATGCAAATGTTTAATACGAGTACAATATGGCACTCGGCAGCAACATGTTTGATCGAGTTGCATACTCGAAACGAAAATTTGGCATACAAACATTCATGAGATATAAACTTCTATGTTCGGGTTTGTGCAGTTCGCATCTTTTTTTTTGCTTACGAACGATTGTTACAATATGAACAATTCGTGTGATTTTGGGGTTTTTTGTTCATGATTTGATTGTGATTGAATCGAGA
Source organism: Stegana nigrithorax (assembly GCA_037044495.1). Lineage (NCBI taxonomy): Eukaryota > Metazoa > Arthropoda > Insecta > Diptera > Drosophilidae > Stegana > Stegana nigrithorax. Next base: position 14,400 of record JBAMBQ010001589.1, on the reverse strand, counting down.
AGATTTGTGCATGTGCTTATGTTCGAGTAGCTCGAATGGCTCGAGAAACGCGTGAAACCATTCAGAGCCTTTAAAAAAGCGAACAAGGTTATTTATCCTTAGTTGGTACGGGTTGTCTATACCTTAATGGAAAGGAAATCCTTGGAAACGTGTTCTCCTTCTGGCTAGAGCTGGGCACGTGCAGAAGAGATGCTGGATTATTTCCACTTCCTCTTTGTTTCTGCAGCTGCGTCAGAAATCATTAGTTAAGACTCCTAGTCTTGTTGCGTGAGTCCCTATTAGACAGTGCCCTGTTAGAGTTCCTATCGGGTACTCAGTTAAGTCCTTTCTAACCTGATTATGGTCCTAGATAGTCTTTGGTTTAGCCTCGGCCACATTTGCTTGGCTATATCACAGGTAGAAGCACTATTTCACTTTTGGTTGGTGAATTCGATTAGTAATTCCATGGCGAGGAATTTGCAAGTTTCGAGCGGAACACCCGTTTGGGTGACATGTGACATTTGGCAGATGGGTCCCGTCTAATGCAGGGTCTGGGTAGCCATCTCGTTAAGAGCTCGACGGCAATCTAATACACTCCTAGATGTTGTTTGGGGTGAATCCAAAGCTTTAAGGGCCGCCTGGCTGTCTAATTATGTGTAGATATCCATACCGGATGTTCTGTTTATCCGCCACCATTTTATGGCCTCATGAACGGCGTTTATTTCCGCTTGAAAAATAATGCAGTGATCTATTAGTTTAATGGACTTGCAGAATGAGAGCAGCTTGCAAAAGACTCCTGATCCTACACCGGTATCCAGTTTTGATCCGTCTGTGTAAATCTTGATCGAGACGTTTGGTGAGGGATCACCCACGAGCCACTCTTGCCTCGAAGGAATTCTCACCGAGAAGTTCCGTTCCAAGCAAAGATATGACGGAAGGAAATCAGAGACCTCAGGAATGATAGTAAAGAATTTCAGTATGTTTGCATGTCTATAAGACTTCTCTTTCCATTGTGAGCTTGACTTGAGTCTGATAGCGGCGCATGCCGCTGTTATTTGCAGAAAAGATCGAGTGGTGGTAAGTGTAGCATGATATCAGAAGACAGAGTCGGCGTGGTTATCATAGCGCCACCGATAGCTATTTACGTCGATCTTTGAACCTTACTGAGAACTTCGCAGTAGGTTTTCTTTTGCGTCGCAGTCCACCAGACGACATTTCCATACAGGAGAATGGATCTGACGACTGATTAAAGCCAATATTCAATACTAGGTTTGATACCCCAGGTTTTGCCTATCGCTCTTTTGCAGGCGTACAGAGCTACGTTAGCCTTCCTTGCTCTTTCTAGAGTGTTTGGCTTCCATGTGAGTTTCCTATCAATGATAAGACCAAGGTATTATGTTTCTTCTGAGATCACAAAATATTTTCCCATAAATAAGATTGGACCTAGATGGCGGTTTTATGTTTCCTAGTGAAGAGGATGACTTATTTCTGGAATTACTCGTAGATCACAGTCTTCTACCTACCTTGAAACAAAGCTTAAAGCTCGTTGTAGAAGGTCTCTTAGAGTAGACAGCTATCCGGATACAGCGACAACGACGTCGTCCGCGTAGGCTGTCACTTTGCAGCCCATAGCTTCTAGTCCCAGCAGGAGTTTGTTGAACTCCGTTCCAAAGGAGCGGTAACAGAACTCCATCTTGCGGTGTACCTCTCTTTACTGCCCTGCGGAGATTGGATTTTCCCAGATTCGCCCCAATGATTCTGCCTTTCAGCATTTTTCCAATTAGGTCTACTAGGCTTGAATCCGTTTCGAGGTCAGCGAGTGCGGCAATGATGGCCCTATATATATCGAGCAAGGCTGCTAGAGTAAACTCCTTTTTTTGCAGAGAGTCTTCCGCAGTAACGATAAGAGAATAAAAAGCGGTCTTTACCGATTTTTCCTTAGTGTGGGCATGCTGTGCCTGGGAGATTAGTCTCTTGTCTATCGTTAGACTAAAGTGGATTTATAATCATCCTTTCAAGCGTTTTTAGAAGAATTGAGAATAGAGAGATCGGTCTTAAGTCTTTTGGGTTTGGTGTGAGCTTTTTCCAACATTAAAAATCAAGACTATCTTAACCTGCCTCTAGCCCCGCGGAATATAGCCAAGTTTGAAGTAACTCTTAAAGATTGTTAGTACGTTGCCTGACAGGCATCCATTGGTTTTTTGAAATTCCATTGAATGGATTTCGTCTTGCCCTGGAGATTTGAAAGGTTTGAAGCCATTTATGGCCCATAAGAGTCGGTCATTAGTTGTAGTATCTGATTCAAACTCGCCATTTATTAGACTTTCTATGTTTTGCTCAGTATGGACGGAACAACCTGGAAAGTGTATGTCAACAAGGAAATCTAGTGACTTCTTGTTAGTTGTAGTGAACGTACCGTCCGCTTTCTGTGGTAGCTCCCAGAATTTTGTGGAGACTGGGGAACCTCCACTTCTTCGCGTAAGGATCTCCAAGATTGTTTCTGGACAGTTCGCTTAAATTTTTTGTAAGAGATCAGAGATTCTTTGTATCTTTTCCAGTCTAGGCGAATGTATTTTGCCCTGTTGAAAGCCTGTCTACTGCTTTCTCGAAGCTTGCTAAGCTCTCCCGACCACCACCGTGGTTTGGATTTGCCCTATGGTTTTCTTAGCGAACAGGCTTGAGCAAAAGCTGTGTTTAGGGTTGCCGTAACAGATCTCACTTGTGTTTCCAGCTCATTCACATTAGCTGAAGTAGTGAATGGCTTGGTATCTAGAGTGCCTCCTGCTTGGTCTACGTACTTATCCTAGTCTGTTTTGCTGATATTTCTGACAGGCTTGGGGTTTGGTGGAGATTTGTGACTTTAAAATAAGATATACCTTTGGTTCAAAAGGAGTGTTCTTCCAACAGCTTCGATTTTCCTAGTCTATCACTTAAAGAGCTAGAGGCAAAAGTGGCATCTATAACACTCTGCCTATAGCATGTAATAATGGTTGGCTTGCTCCCTCTATTACATACTTCGAGATTTGTGCTTAGAATATAATCAAAAAGGCAGGCCAGTCTTTGGTACTGTCATACCAGGTATATAAAAATTTTCCTTGGTAACGCGTCGTGATCGTGGGCAAAGTAACTACTTGATAGCCACATCCGTTCTCCACCGGCCTCTAAGCTAATGGTGACTTGGTCGGCATCGCTGTAATTAGGATAAGCGGAGTATAAGTTTGGCGGACGCAACCTTCGAATGATGGAGGTTAATCTGGAGTACCCGGAAATGTAGGTAAAGAAATGAATCTTCAATATTTTAATATGTCCCCCCAAAGATTTGAATCCAACTCAAAACTTTCCGACAAAAATTTAAACACATGCTCTCATTTATACCGATCAATGGACTAACTACCAACCTTCCGAGTCTTGCAACTTTACGTTACCTAATTATGTATTGAAGCTCTACATTAAGATCTAAACTTCACGTTACATACTCGTATAAGCTTAAAGTTAGTTCTAAATTACATTTTTCTCTATCGAGCGCAAAGATGTTTCACATCAAAAAACAAAAAAAAAGTTTGAAAGATTTTTTTACATTTTATTATTCAGGCTCTATGATTGAAAAATAAACTGCAAAACACCAACATACGTTAAAAAATCAAATCTAATTAGGGCAAACTTTATTTGTACATTACATTGTTTAAAGTTAAACCAAAACAACTTAAAAAGTTTCTTGCAATGGTTTGCATTATTTTTTGCTTTAAATAAAATTATCTTTAATTTTTCAATTACTCAATACAATAGCTGAGTGAGCCACTAGATGACTATAATATGGTGCAACACTAATTTCTTTATATTTACGAGTATTGCAGTTGTACGTTACGTTCACACAACCACAAATGTTATACCTGTAGGATCGCGATCTGGCAGGGCCCGATCGTGCAGGGTGTACCTAAATGGTACAGGCAGGAAGGCTTGGTGATTGCTACTGATAAGAGGAAGAGTCAGGCAAAGACTGAAAGCGCAAGTAATAGCACGTCCTGGGTTGGACAGAGTTATATTTAAAGTGACATTAATCGAACAACCTAGATTAAGCCAATTACAATGGTAAAAGTTATAATTAAAAAAAGTTATAATTAATTGTGCGACAAAAAAAATACAACGCCTGCAAGCAATTTCTAACATTAACTGTTACACGGCTACAACAACGTCTCAACGTGTCGACCTAAAGTTGCAAAGTTACACAATAATGAACTTACGGCACTGCAAGTCAACGACACGAGAAACAATGAATGCTGTAGACAGTGGCGAGCGAATCGCGTCGAGCACATCTGACTAGCAGCAAGGGAATAATGTCCAACACGATAGACTGCAGCGAGGGAACCGTATCAAATGTTAAAGACTGCAGCGGGGGAAACGGTTCAAACTCTATCGACTGCAGCGGTGAAATCGTATCATCAAACACTATAGTCTGCAGCGATTGATCTGCATCAGAAACGCTCCAAACGCACACTTCTTCTGAGTGAGTTTTTTGTAAGGTTAATTTTTTTTTTTTTTTCTTTGTCAAAATGAAAGTAAAATAATAATAAAATAATTCTGGAATTGTAACCAATGGTAACGCAATTTGAAATTAAATTGTTGGTAAAAGGCAACAATAACAAAACAACGGTGAACAATGGTCTACTTTAGGAAAATAAACATTGTTTAGGTAGTATAAATAATGAAGAAAATTGTAAACACTAACCAAACAAAATGAGTAGAAAGGAAAACCTAGAAAGCAAGGCGTTAAATAGGAAGCAAATACTAACATTTTACGTAGAAGAACTACGGAATAAATGTGTCGAAATAGGGTTAGGAACCAAGGGTAGAAAACTTGAACAGCAGGGCAAGCTAATTTCATATTTTAAGTTGCATGATGGAGATAAATTGGAGGAGTTGGAAGAAGGGGAGGCAATTATAGATGAGAAGGGGGTCAGCTGACTTCCACAAGGGTAATACTAGGATAACCTAGGTTACAACCGAATGGTAGCGCAGAAGTGAGGATATAACCTCCGAAACATCGTTCCCTAAGAGAGGCCAACCTTGTGGTATTGACAAACCCCGGCGGAAAGGAATGAATGGTGCTAGAACCAAGTGGTACCTGTGCCACTTGGCCAAAGGTATGTCACCTGAGGAGGTTGAAAAGAAAACATTGGAGTTTCTGTCGGGGCAACGCATCGCTTAAGCACCGAAACAGGGGAAACAACCACTCACCACAAACCACACGGTCTGAAGAAACTTGAGAAGGCTGGAAAGTCATCCTGAACTATAGATTACTCAGTTGTAGTGAGAGATGCAGGTCTTGCGTCAAGTCATGCAATCACGTCGCAAACCATAAGCATGGACAAGAATGCGGAATCTGTTCTCACTGCCAACTCAGAGCCACTCCATGAAGTCTCGACCGAGCCCATGGACACAACGACAGTAGTTTTGATCGCCGTATATATTCGAGAGCTATCATGCGAAGATGGGCTGGATAGTATACGAGAAGAAAATGAGGAAAATCGCATCCTCATTGACATCGACGACTCCTACTCGGACTCCGAAAGCAGCTTCGGCTGTGCTGAATATAATGATTGCATCGCAGAATTTGGGGTAAGCCCTCATACAAGAACCTTGGTGCCACAAGGGAAAAATAAAAGCCCTGTATGGTAAGAATTCCCAAGTAGTATGGGACATTCGAGAGAGCACCCTAAAACTTGTATCCTTATTGACAAGCGTTTTCCATATACTATTCTTACAAAATTTCTCAGTAAGGACTGTACTACTGCTACTGCTCACCGCATACGAAAACAACAAGGTGACTAAGGTGGTCCATGCGTCGGGGTATTTTACGGACGATGGGCCAGTACCCCCACCGGAAACCTCGAAGCTGGTCGACTTTTCTGCAGTAGCAACCTGCCCTGTATAATCAGTTGTGATGCTAACGCCCACAATGAAGTGTGGGGCAGAACCAACACCAACAAAGGGGGTGAGTATCTCGAAGAAATCATCCCTAAATTTAATCTAGCAATAAGCAATATAGGGAATACCCCCACTTTTGTTAATAGGATAAGGCAATAAATGCTAGATATCACACTCATCAGCCTAGCGAGTGCTTGGAAAATAGGCAACTGGAGAGTATCTAGGGAACCCTCAATGTCCGTTTACAGAATAATTCTATTTGGATATACAGACCCATCATCTTGACGTCTTTTCTCCTGAAAAATCTAGAAAAGCTGGTGGACAAGCACATACGGACTACAACGCTTGTGCGAGAACCCCTTCACTAATTGCAGCATGCATACGTAGCTGGTCGATCCACGGACTCAGCCTTATTCCAGCTAACTAAGACAATTAAAACTTCGTTAGCAAGGAAACAAACATACCTATGCGCATTTCTCGACATAGACGGAGCCTTTGACAATATATCCCACGATGCAGTGGCTGATGCACTTGTACGTAAAGACATTAATCCACCCTTAGTTGACTGTATTAAGTCAGTTCTAAGGTCACGCGTAGCCGAGGTTATGATGGGAGGCACCCCTCTAGCAATGACAACCGAAGTTGCCCCTAAGAGGGAGCGAGGAAACTCTCTGTCATATTATAACTCGGGGGTTGAATATAACGAAGACATGGTGTAATTCAGTACGACTCAACATAAACCCTGCAAAACCACCATCATATCATTCACCAAGAAGAGACTGCTGGGCCACCAAAGTGAAATTCGCCAAGGAGGCTCCGCAATCCCCTTCTCTAGCGAGGTCAAGTACCTCGGAGTAATCTTTGACCAGAAATTAAACAGGTCAAAACACATGGATGAAGCAATTCGGAAATGTACAAATGCGATCATGGTCTGTAGGAATTTCGCGGGGCGTGGCTGGGGATGCAGTTCGCAGATACTACACTACCTCTACACCATGGTTGCCAAGCAAAGACTCATCATGGGGAGAAAGAGCCAATCTGGTGACCAGAATAGACTGAATTTTTTCCAGCGCTTGGCATGCGTAAATATCACAGATGCTATGTGAACATGCCCACCTGTGGCAATGGAGAATATCTTAGAGCTAACTCCACTTCATATTGTCATCTCCAATCTAATAAAGACAACATTGCTACATCTCTGCAGGGGATTTCGCTACAGAAATAGGATTAGCGATGACCTACCCCTAGTTCCGCTCCCCAGAAATGCAATTACTACCACCGTCCAGTTCTCAAGAAATTATGACATTGGTATTAATACAAAAAGAAGTTGGACAAAGCAACGCATAGCATACAATAGGCTGTGTACTGTACTAGTCGTGCTTAGTTTACGTTCCGCTGTTTTTATTTAGTTACTAGAAAATAACTTGTGTTTTTCTTACTAAATTGTGCGTTATCAATAGTTCATTTCTCATAATTATCGGTGGTGGCATTAGAATTATTCGGTGCTCTCTGGTGAAATCATTTTATAAAAATTAAATTTCTTGGTGATTAATTTTGTAATTTTGGTGCTTTGCATTGTTTTGTTTTTGTAAACAAATAGCGAACACCTGTTTTTTGCGCGGCTATAGTGTAATTGTTGCATAGTGAGTGACTGTTTTACTTTTTTCATTCAGACTTTCACTTTCCTTTTTTAGTACTTTCTTCTACTTTATAAAATTTTAGTTGCATACTTTTTGGCTTTTGCTTCCTATCAATTTCTTAATTTTGAATATTTTAAAATTTTTTCTAATTCATTTTTTCCTTTTGTAATCACGGCTTGTTGTTACGCGAAGTGTAAGAAATCACTTGATGCTGCTAGCGTTTCTGTATCGTGTTGGATTTGCGATAACCATGCACATGTCGATTGTGCTGACTTGAATGGTCGAATCGTGGACAGCAATGCCAAAAATAATGGCTTGCGCTGGTCGTGTCCTGACTGCCGCCTTTCGGAAATTAATTTTTCCAAATTTGTCACGAAATCCCGTAATGCCTTTTCGGAGTTAGTAAAGGATTATAAACGACTAGGTGAAAAGCTAGAAGATTATGAAAAATCTTTTGAGGAATACAAATGTTCTGATTTGTCTCCTAAACGGAAGAAGGCCAAATCTTCCAAAACAAAAGTACCCCCTACAATTGTTATTAATGCTGATGACAGCCTAAATACTCCTGGTTGCTCAAATCAAAATAGCGACCAGGTGTATTCAACTCCTATGTCAGTTTATCCACCAGTTTCCTTTGCTGTGGCAGTTAATATAGGTGTTTCTAACCCTGCTATTGTGCCAACTATACAGCCTTCAGTCAAAATTTCACCTAAGCTCTTAGTTGTCGTTCCAGTCACTAAGGCTGTCTTTGTCTCCCGGTTGGCCATTGACACTACGGAATATGATGTTAATCATTACATAGTTTCTAAATGTCCATCTATCTCTAATACTATTATAAATAAATTTAAGCTTGCCCATAAGCGATCTATTTCTTCGTTTAAAATTATAGTTCCGGCCGATTATTTCGCGGAATTGCTTAAACCCGACTTTTGGCCTAGTAATTGTATTGTGCATGAATATGATTACAAAGATCGGAAAAAAGCTCCACCTATTGTAGCTACTTTAGTCCCGGTACCAAAAAACTCAAAAAGTACGGCAAAACAGAGAAAAAAGTAAATAATTCTCAGCTGTCAACTCTGTTGGTATCTTTTCAAAACGTTAGAGGAATTAATTCTAAACTTAAAAGGTTATTTCTCGATAGCTTTTCTTTTGATTCTGATATTATTGTCTTTGTTGAGACCTGGCTCCGGCCTGAAGTCCTTAACTCATAAATTTTTAATAGTAATTTTGTAACTTTTAGGAAACATCGATCCACGATTTGGATTTTTTTTGGTGGTGGAGTTCTAAACTCTGTTAATTTGTCTCTATGCGCTGATGAAGTACATACCCCTATCTCCGATAATATTGAGTTTCTTTGTGTTAAAGTTTCAGTTAACAATTGCAATATATTTTTAACTTGTTCTCATATTCCACCTTCATCTCATGATATTATTTACACGGCTCATGTGGATTCTATAAAACTCGTCCACTCTTTTCTACAAACCACTGACTATTTATTAGTCATGGGTGATTTTAATCTCCCACTTGTATCTTGGTCCTCCTCTGAGCTTTCTAATTCCCTTGTACCTGGCTCTTCGTGTAAATTTGTTGAAGCAATATTAGATGATTCTCTTGAGCAAATAAATTTTATTAAGAATAGTATGAATCGTACACTTGACTTAGTTTTTACTGATCGCGACACACATTTTTCAATGCGTAGGTCTAATCCGTTATCTACTCCTGAAGATAGTTACCACCCTACTCTTCAGCTAGAAATACTTATGAAGACATCTTCATCGAATTCACCTAGTGGGAAAGCAAGTAAATCTTTTTGTTTTAGAAAAACTGATTTTGGTAAACTTAACCAGTTTCTCTTAAATACTGATTGGTCGGCTTTAAATTCCATGGGAGATATCGATGAAGCTGTGCAGTTGTTTAATAAAACTATACTAAAACTTTAAAAAAAATGCGTTCCTAAAGTTAAGGTTTTCCCTGAGTCAAATAGACCAGCATGGTTTTCTCGCGATTTAATTCGGTTGAAAAACCGTAAAAATCGTCTTTTTAATCAATTTTAACGTACCGGTTTGGCAGTTGATTATGCAAATTATACTGTCTCGCGCTACAATTTTAATCACGCGAATAAGACTTTCTATAATTCGTATTTAATTGACGTTAAACTCAATATTAAACGTGAACCTAAGTCGTTCTATAATTTTATTAATTCAAAACGCAGGTCTAATTCTTTTCTCTCCATTATGAAGCTAGGTAATGTTGAGGGATGTAATAATGCTGATATTTCTAACTTATTTGCTAGCTTCTTCCAAAATAACTATAGTGATAGTTCTGTCTCACGTAGTTTTTATTTCGACCCAAGTAATGGGGCCTCTTACCCGATTAATTGCCCTGTAATTGATGAAAGAATACTTCTATCTTATTTATTGTCTATTGAACCCACTTTTTCTGTTGGCCCGGATGGTATTCCTGCATGTGATTTAAAGTTCTGTGCTAGCGCTTTACTTCTTCCTCTTCGTAAGTTGTTCAATTTATCGCTTACGACCTTTTCTTTTCCTGTTGTATGGAAAGAATCCTACATTTTGCCTCTTTATAAAAAAGGTAATAAAAGGGATATTTCAAACTACCGAGGTATTGCTAAGCTATGCGCAATACCAAAGTTACTGGAACATATAATTACTGACCAGCTTCAGCATTATATTATTCCGAATTTGAGTACATCTTAACATGGCTTCTGTAAAAAACGTTCAACAGTTACAAATCTTTTGGTGTTCACTTTACTTGTTTCCAGTGGATTTGCCCGTTGTTATCAGACAGATGTTATTTATACAGATTTCAGTAAAGCATTTGATAGTGTTTGCCATTCGTTGCTTCTTACCAAATTAGATAGATTTGGCTTTACGCTTAAACTTGTAATTGATAGGTATTTAAGAGGTAGGTCACAAAAAGTTTAATTTAATGGCTGTGTTTCTAAAAATATTTATGTCCATTCTGGTGACCCACAGGGCAGCCACTTAGGTCCTTTGATTTTTAACATTTTCATAAATGACCTTCCATCGGTTATTAAGCATTCTCATGTGCTTATGTTTGCTGATGATGTAAAACTTTGTTTTACTCTGGATTCACTTCATCATCAGAATCCTCTTCTAGAAGTCCTCGATCAACTTTCAGTGTGGTGTAAGGATAATTTTCTTTACCTTAATTGTAAAAAGTGTACAGTTATGTCTTTCACTCGTAGCAAACCTTGGTTGTATTCCTACTCCTTAAATGGTTCTACTTTATCTTGTGTTTATGAATATAACGACTTAGGTGTTTTGATGAGCCCGAAACTTAACTTTAGTTTTCACATTCTCATGACCACTAATAAAGCTAGAAGTGTTCTTGGCTTTATTAAGAGATGGTCTAAAGAATTTAATGATCCGTATACCACCAAGCAGTTTTCATTTCTTTGGTTCGTCCGATTTTAGAATATGCTTCATGTGTTTGGAATCCCCAACTTACAACATATTCCGATCGGATTGAATCCGTTCAAAAACAATTTTTGCTTTTTGCGTTGCGCGGATTAAACTGGAATTCTGCAATTCGTCTCTCTTCATACCATTGCCGCCTTAAATTGATTAATCTTCCTACCTTAGCTAGTCGGAGATCCGTGTTAGGTATCCTTTTTCTTCATAACCTGATCAACGGCAATGTCAATTCTCCTTATCTTCTTGGGAAAATAAATTTTAAAGTGCCTTCGCGTTTAACAAGATATTATTTGCCCATTAGACTAAACACTGCACGATCATCTTTCCTATTGCATGATCCCTTTTATGTTATATGTTTGACTTATAACTCTAACTATCATTTATTTCCTAACATAACCTCTTCCCACACTTTAAAATCTTTTCTTTCTTGTAGTTTTAATGAAATTACATAGAATTAGATACTTATTTTAATTTAGACTACTAATAGTCGTATTAATTTTAATTTAGTTCGTTTAATTTTTGTAATTAGTGTTTTTTAATCTATAAGTAAATATTTGTTAAGTAGATAAAGCAGCTGTTTGTTCGTAGCTGTGGAACAGACACTAGGTCTGGTTTCATAAGTCCTCTTGCTTGGAAGTGCGCTACCACAACGTCTGCGAAAAAAAAAAAAAAAATCAAACCGTATTCAATAAAGTGATGCCCTGATGGCTCCTTGACATAGGAAGGTACCGGCTTGGGTGCCGTCGGCCCTCGCAGAAGGTACTACACAAGAATTCCAGTATCTCCAACACTTCAACATTGAAAGAGGCTATAGAAACAAGGACGTAGCCATTCTTTCCGACAGTCAGGCAGCCATACGAGCTCTATTCTCATATAGCCTGAAGTCAAAACTGGTCATAGAAACCAAAAATACCCTTGAGTCGTGGGCCTCCTGTAACAGAGTTTCATTACTCTGGGTACCAGGCCATGCCAACATTTGGGGTAACGAAGAAGCTGACAAATTAGCTAGAAAAGGAACAGCCAATGCAAGTAGTTAGGGAATGGGGATTCTGGGCCAACGGTGGTGGTGGTGGTGGTGGCTTTGTAGGTGGGGAAGATAATATGGTGTGTATGGTGGTGAATATGTGGGTTGGGGAAGTGAGTATGGTGGGAGTGGTCGTGTCATCGTGTTAAGTGAAAATGTAATTTCACCATATGATGAAATGCGTAATATGTCGTCATACATTTATGTGGGTGTGTCCTGTAAGCCGGTTTTGTAGTTTAATGGCGTCGATTGTGGGTGCATAGAAGCAGTTGAATTTATTAATAGTGGAAGTGAGAAATGTAAGTAGGTAGGGGAATGTGGTTGATCCTGTGTGTATGGGTATGGAAGCGCAGGTAGAAGAATGCGGCAGATCGTTAATGGCTTGTGTGTGGGTGTGTCCTGTAAAACTGGTTAGTAGTTGGAGGGTAGTTTCTGGCTGCATACAAACTGCATGAGTTGTATGCGTGCGTGTGTGTGTATGAACTGCATACAAATAGCATGCGGCTGATGCAGTGTGTGTATGGGTATGGTAGCGCAGGTAGAGGAATGCTACCTCGTGAAGGGGAATGCGGTTGATCCTGTGTGCATGGGTATGGTAGCGCAGGCAGAGGAATGCTACCTCGTGAAGGGGAATGTGGTTGATCCTGTGTGTATGGGTATGGTAGCGCAGGTAGAAGAATGCTACATCGTGAAGGTGAATGTGGCAGCGGGGAAGTGAGTATGACCTGCATACAAATAGCATGCGGCTGATCCAGTGTGTGTATGGGTATGGTAGCGCAGGTAGAAGAATGCTACATCGTGAAGGTGAATGTGGCAGCGGGGAAATTAATATGATAGCAGTGATGATGAAGGATGGGCGATCGCATATTTGTTTTGTGTTCTGTAAAATGATTTTTGTACTGTGTGTGTGTGTGTGTGGGTGTGTCCTGTAAAACTATTTTGTACTTTAATGGCGTCGATGCTGGGTGCATACAAACTACATGCGTTGTATGGGTGTTTTTTTTTTTTTTTTTTTTTTTATCACAATAAAAATAACAAAAAATAACAAATACTATAGTTTCACCCCGCGGTACTGCCGTAAAGCATTGTTTCACGGGGAGAACTAATAATCAACGTGGGGCTCTACGAGCATCCATGTGCGCTGAGGAGCTGTGTCAGGTAGAAGTTGACTTTTCCTTGTCGTCTCCCGTACCAGCTGTCTAGCCTCGGGATTAGCCGGTGGGTCCAGCGGCCCTTGCTTGAGCTGTCCCAACGATGTTGCCATTCTGTAAGACCAACACGTCTTAGTACTGCACGGTCGGCAGCCCCTGCCGTACCCAGGGAGGTGCGATGGAGATCGGCTCGCTGTTTGGCCAGCAGATCTAACGGTATCATGCCTGCGATGACCAGTGCCGCAACATCAGAGATCGTTCTAAACGCGGAGCAGACCCGTATGGCGCAGAGGCGGTGGGTTGCCTCAAGGCCCCGCATGTAGCTTTTTGTTTTGGTTCCAGTTGCCCAGATAGGTGCTTCATAGAGGACACTAGACTTTACTACGCTCTGGAGTAGTAGTCGGCGCCCTTGTTTAGGGCCTCTAGTGTTCAGCATAATGCGAGAGAGCACCCGAGTGGTTTCCGCTGCCTTGGTGTTAGCGTACTGGAGATGTTCCCTGAAGCATAGCCTTGTGTCTAGCATTATGCCCAGGTACTTTATAGCTCTGCTGGAGCTTATCGTGGTGCTACCGACCCGGATATTAGCCGTTTCGACTATCTTCCGTGAAGAGATAAGCAGCGCTTCTTCACTTCCAACACACGCTTCCCGCCGCTGTCTGATTTTCTCATTTCAATTTGGCATGCCGTTTGTATGAGATGCGCCTTTGACTAAAGTGTAACAACTCAACATTTTTTGTTTTCAATTTTGCATAGTAAAACTGTTTATCATATGCATATCTATCAACACGAAAAAGATAATTATCTGCTATAATTTGTTATAAAAACATATTTATGCATCTGTTCATGATGGTATTCCAACTAGGTCGCATTAGGCAAAAAAGTTTTATATTTAGTGTTTGGTCACGTGTGTGTTAAAACAATATTCGGTCGAACCTGCTTCTAAATAATCCACACTTTATTGCAGAAAAGGTTAACTTTTTCACATCAAGTGAACTAAACAAGTAAAGCTTGTTAGGTGTTTTCACAATTTTGTTAAATATTTTCTGAAATGTCTAAAAGTGTGAACTCACTTGTGAAATTTAAATTGAATAACAACTGATTTTCGTAAACGAGGAAAAAGAAGCAACATAAAATAAATAAACAACGCAGCATTTAGTTTGACTTTGCCGAGATACCCGCAGTCATAAATTGTAAGAAAAATTCTAACAAAACGGTATTTGCCG